>JAJEJO010002430.1:209725-225143 GCA_020662805.1 Glaucomys volans
CCATCAGTCCCTATCTCTAGCTCTCATTTTTATTTGAATGGTATCAGAACCACAAATTTCAGTCTCTGAGTTGCTTTTTCAATTCACATTGGATAATGGCCTGGACTTTTTTGTTCATCTCTCTGAGAATTGGGCTATTCACCTGCCCTGTTCCCAAATGGCTATTGCGTATTTGTTCATTTTGACATCCTTGATAGAGGTTGGGTTATTTTTTTTCCCACATCATCTGAGGCTGGGAAAAAATAGCTCAAACATCCTTTGACTAGCTCTTATTCTATCAATGGCAACTTACAAGGACTGTACTACTGTAATTTGGCTATAACTGGCTTAATAAGAGAAGGGACAGGAGAGAGAAGGAATGAACTAAACTTTGTTCATAAAAATGTGTGCTGTGGTCCAGGTGCTTTGGGAAAATAGCTGTATAAAAGTGTGTTACTGACTTTGGTCTTTGTTTCCAAAATGGGATTGGCTGTTAAATATGTCCTGCTTTAGCATCTGTCTGATTGGTAATTTGATGTTTAATTCCTACCCAGATGTCAGTGCTGTAGGGCATCCTATTGTATTGGTTTGATTTAGTTTACAACAGTTGGCCCTTTTGGGATGCTTTGAACAGATCTAAAATATTAGAGACGTGGAAAAGTTCAATGAATGACTCTATTGTTTAACTGATGTTTGTTGGTATCTACCATTTGCCTGGTTCTATGCCATGTGCTATGGATGTAAGGATGATAAGTGAAAATTTTATTCCTTAGAACTGGACTTCTCTTTCTAGTACTTAACTATGTGCTCTTCCTCCCATTTCCCCCTCTGTCCCTGTCTTACCCCACACATTCCTTCTATCAGAAGTAGGAACTGCTTCTCCTGCCTGGTATCTGCTGGGCAGTGGCCTATGTCCAAGTGGGGGAGTGGTGAGCAGCTCATCACCTAAAAGTAGAAAACCCTACCCTGCCCTTTTAGGCTTGGCTGTGGCTATGAATGGGGTATTCTTCAGTCTCTGCATGGCAAGGCCTGCCTCATTCTTACCAATGATCATTTTGAAAATTGTACTGAGGAACACTTTAATGTTGTGGATCTTGGGTCTTCATTGCATTGAGAGACCAGGAAGACACACTTTGATTTTATTTACAGTTTACTTGTTTATTTCCTGGAGACTATTGCAAGTTGCCAAGTCATTCATAAAGCTTCTTACCTCCCAAAGGGCTGCTTAGGTCTGCTTGAGAAGTGATCTTGGTAGGCCTACTTGACATCAAGCAGCTTTCTCTGCCTTCCAGGAGATCCTGATCCAGTATGTGAGACACAGAAACAAAAGCATAATTATTGTTTATGTGAGAGGCCCTATATTACAAGTATGTCCTGGGCATTGTAAATAAGGCAGAATGGCAGGACAGATATTTTGTGTGTTATACTAATTGCTTAAGTAAGATCTCATTCTTGTGTAATAGATTGCATCACTAATAACCATGATAAGGAAAGAATAGAAGCTACAATTTGTGCATAGTCTTACTTTTGTATTTTACAAACTGTGTACAGTTTCCCCATCAGTGCATACCATGTCACACTTGGATGTTAGTATTATTGACTGTGATCTTGAACCTTTGGGACCTGTCATCCTGAAACATCTGTCTTTGACTTTTCCAAACACAGAGCCCTGGCTTGTCCCTAGTAGCCTGGCATGCCAGAAAAAAGGAAGAAAAGATCTCATGCCATGATAAGACAGGTGGTTTCCATGGCCACCAACATAGGAAGACTCCAGCATCTTAGTAATAGTCTTAAGCAATAGAGGGAGAATTTCAGAATTCATCATATTTGTTTAACAGTGCTTGGAGGATGGCTTCATAAAGAAATGGCATAAGTACCCACAAGTGGGATATACTTTCTCTCATGTTCTGGAGCTAGGAGGTTAAAAAGCCACTCACAAATATGTATGTTTTCTACCATCTTAGTGGTTTGGTGGGGAGAGAGAGATGGTAATCAGCAAGCACTCAGTAGAAAAGAGGACTCTTGCAAGGTAGCTTTTGAGGATCCAAGCATTACACTGTGCATCATCCTCTAAAGCAAAAGAAAGTGCACCAGTAATTTGAGTGGAAATATCAGTAAAGAGATCATAAAATCTTATTAAATGAGAAACTTCTGGAAAAATGCATTTAACCAAATTGAAAGCAAGAGGGGGAATCTCAGCAGCAGCAACCTGAGAAAATGTCATCAGGGAATTGAGCTGTAGCTGAGAGTGCTCTCAGTAAATGTATGCTTCACTTACTCCCTGTGACAGTGACACATCTTTTGTAATCCTTCCAGAATCACCCTCGAAATGGGTTAATGTTTTCTTGTTTTATGCTGAATTTCTTAGAAAAAGTGCCCTTAGGGGAATTTTAATTGTCTCTTTATTTTTTTATTCTCATATTAATTCCTAGTACAGTTAAAAAAAATTAATACTACTGTGAATTTACAGAATTTGCTAATTAGTAAGAAGCTTGACATTTACTAATATAAAACTATGAACAAACCCACTAATTTAAAAATTATGTCACAATCAGAATGTTCCCATGGAAGCTGGAAGCCCAGAGAAAAATGTGGTCTTTAGATATTTATTAACAAGGTGATTAGTCAAAGGACTACCATAGAGCATGTTATTTCAGTGGTAGAAGTTTATTATTCATGTTTCTAATTGAAAGAATTGAGATTCTGGAAGATACATGTGTTATCACAACCTTGGTTTGAAATGGATGGAATTAACCCAGGACTGCCACAAAAGGTTTCCCTGGATCATTAGTTTAAAGTCTAAGACTGGAATGAAAAATAGATTTTGCTTGCCACACAGCAACTCCAATTGATTGGTAATGGCTATCTAAAAGGCTGTTAAGAAGGTCCTACAGGAGAACATGACAGAGTTGATTAGTGATGTCTGCATAGGTATAGGAAGAGGAGACTATAGCATAAATGCTAGCTGTTGACCCTTCCTGGTATAGAAGAAAGTAGACAGGAGCAAAACCAAGCAACTTTTATTCTTCCCTGAATATCAGATCTCCTGGGAATCTGCATTTAACAGGTAAAGTATTTTTCCTGAACTGTGTAGTAGGAGGAGTAAATAATGCCATCCAGGAATTCTGAAGAGCATGCGGAGAGCAACCTTGACCTTAACTTCAAAACAACTTCATGTGGCCATGTGTGTATCAGACAGGGAAACAGGTCAGGGAGATGACAGAAGAGTGGCTGAAAGTATGTTTCCCTGTTAGAGAACAGAAAGGGGAAGGGTCTAGAATGCACACCTTTGTCTGGTCTGCCTCAAGTCGGTGTGATGCTGCTCACAGCCTATACTGTCACACACAAAGGCAAGGACTATAGAGATAGGAGTTAAGTTGTGCCAACAAAGACTCTGTCTCTACAGGACTCTGGGAATAAGAGTCACCTAATTAAGATCACTTGCAACTGGGATGAAACTTTTTGAGAGAGAGAAAAAAATTATATATAAAAATTGTGTTTTTTTTAAAGCAATGGCCTTTCTTCATATTTGTCATTAAACCAAGATTTGAATGTATAGGTTACTAATAGCTGGCATTTGAAGTATTATTTTAAGAGCAAGTGCCTGTAAGTCTACGAAGTTCAGAGATTCCATGCTGAGGAAACATGCTTCATTGTTTTGCTTGGACTCAAAATTCATTTTTCAACAGTACATATACACTTAATTAGTGATTGCTTGTCAGCCTTTTAATTATTATGTTGTGCTCCTCAGCCTACTTGGCGATGAAAGTTGCGGTAAATTACCCTTAGCAACAGCACGCACTCAAGTAGAGTTCTCCTAACTTGAATGTTTCTCGAATGTCATGGTGAACAGATGAGACAGAGCCGCATAGACAGCTAAGGAGAGCTTCCTTATGCCCTTGGACTGCCCATTTGATCCTGTGAGACCTGGCATGGCCACCTTTGTAAGCTCTGAATAAACTTTTTATGCCCATGGCAAATAAGACAGTTGGACTCTGTGGGTGGCAGCAGTTGCACACTTAAAAATTAATTCTTTTTGACATTTTGACTTTAGTTGTTCTTCCTGTCACCACCTCTGCTCACCCACATGTGTGCAGATATTAGAGTGATCATTTACATCAGGAAAGTATAGCCCCTGATGCAATGTGGGCAGAAAATCTTTCTCAGCACCAGAGAGAAGACCAGGGTCACATTCCCTGGTACAAATCTCAGCTTCACCACTTACTTCCAGGGTCAACTCAGGAAAGTGACTTGAGCTCCCAGTGCTTTCTTCTGTAAAATCAGCATGGTAACAGTACAATTAAGAGATTTACATAAAGCATTTAGCATAATGGCTTGTCTATAAGAATGACTGTGAGAATATGAGCTGTAATTATTAGAGTAATTAAAAATTTTTTGATTTTTAAGTTACTAAATTTTCTAACTATCTCTACCTCATGGGTGTCAATGGGAGGTGTTATTGCTGGTATCATGTATAAAGGCTGACCCCCAGCTACTATTTTCAGAAATGATTTCTCTGAGTTTTATAAAATGGTGCGCTGAGAACACTTTTGTCCCAGATGTGGTAACTCCTAGACTGTGTTCAGCATGGTGATTGTTGTGGTTATAGTGAAGCAGTGACAGGGGACTCAAGTAAAGTTGTGATGTGGGTGATGCCACTGCTGCTTATCTCTGCCACCAGTGCCTCTCACCTTCAAGGTATTGCTATTCCCCCAAATCCCCCCAAGCTCTCAATTCTTCCTGCTCTTCTCTAAGCAGTGCTTGATGGCGACTTTGGTTTACTGAGAAGAGCTGTGTTTTCCTCCATATCTACTGTATTGACTCTTTTCTGAATGACCTAAGGCAGGTCAAATGCCTAGTGTTGGCCTGGCACATGAGAATATCCAATTAGTGCTCATTGATCATCTTTGGTAATAGGTTCTTGGTACTATGAAAGGATTTGATGTCCAGGAAGAGATGGATTCCCAGCCAGTCCTATCTTCTCTCATTTACTATAGAGCCATCCTTTTCATAGTTTCAGCAGAGGGTGCAGTTCATTCTTCACCTTTATCTTTGTGTCTCCTGTGTATCCATCTGAGTCTGTCTCTCCTAGGTGCTCAGAAAACTTTATAGACGATGATTAATATTTGTCTGGCACCTTTTGTGTTGGGGCAATATGCTGTCCACTGTGGGAATGTCAAGGAAGGTTTGTGTATAGACAGATGGTTGTGAGAGACTCATTTTTCTTTCGAGGTCAGGAGGAGATCAAAAGTAGCAGTAAGAAAATGACCAATAAGTGTTCCCTTTGAGAATGCTCAGCTCTAGAAAGCCCTTATACAAATGAAGAGGAGGACAATGAAGAATTAAACAGTATGGTGTTATTATAAGGGAGGTAATAGCTAGTATGTAAATGAGTACGACCACGCAGGAAAGCTGTTTTGAGTCAGTGTGAATCATAAGACCAAAGTGAATGCATAATAGCCACCCTGCAAACCCAAGGTCCCCTGCAGAAGCTTGCCTGTAGCCAGAAACATCCCACCTGGCCGAAACAATGGAATCACATGATAGGACTCAGATGTGTGTCTCAGTCTGCAAGCTCGTTAGTGTTGGATGATGCTCTGAGGAAAAGGCAGCCAGAACCTCATTACAGTTCATAAGAGTAAGTCAATAATTAAAAGTTCTGCATTCCCAAATGGCAACAAATAGAAAGAAGAGGTAATGAGGTAGGTTGGAATGGGTGCCCATGATGGTGAGAGAATGAAGAAATGAAAAAAGAATGAGGGAAGAACTGCCACTGCCACTTCCAGAGCTGCTGAGCAATTCCTCTCAGTCTATGGCACAAGGAAATGGGAAGGCATTGAAAAGCAATGGGAAAGTAGTTATCCTGGAAGGGGGCCTGGACAATGTTGGGCTGCAGACTTCATTATGGTGGATAAAGGGTCAAAACTTGACTGCTTTCAATTTCATGTTTTATTCAGTGTTTTGTCATAGCCACCTAGGCTGAGGTGGGAGAGCTTGATTTCAAGACTCCTGAAAATCTCTTGATTATTACTGCAGCACTAGGGGCTCTCCCATATTTGTTTTAGAGAAGACAGAATGTAAAGGTTTAGTTTGATGTTTGATTTCATTGAATTAATGTCTTCTCAGAGTCTGGGAGAAGAGAGGCGAAGGGTGGTCTGGGTTGGCCTTGAATTTAGATTTTGTTATCACCAAGTGGGTTTTCCATATGTTATTGAGCAGGATTAAAGGGAGATAGATGTTCATTACGCAGTTCTAACCTTGTCCCCTTACTAGATTGTACCACCTATAAGTACACTGTTAAGTAATAAATTCATCCATCTTGTAATTATCTCCTGAGTAACACAATTAGAAATTGCTGAGTATGGGAGAACACTTAAAATAGAAGTCTATAGATTGCCAGTGACACATAGCTATAATTGACACCATAATTAGGTTTACTGTTCTGTTTTAGAAAAACTCATGAGTGGCATTGCTTTGCCCCAAAAAGTACAGACATTTCACAAGAGTCAAAAGATGGTGGAATCATCCCTGGGTGCAGTGGCCCACACCTGTAATCCCACAGGCTAAGGCAGGAGATTCACAAGTTCAAAGCTAGCTACAGCAACTTAGTGAGACACTGTCTCAAAATTTTTATATGATTGGGATGGGGATGTTGCTCATTGGTACAGTTCCCCTGGGTTCAATCCTTAGTACCAAAAAATAAGAAAAATTTTAAAAGGTTGAATTTTTCCTGTGTACAAAAATAAAAATAATAATTGCTTTGTATTCATTTGTGTTTGGAACTTTAACTCCTCAGTGTTAATGTTTAAAGCATGACACAGTTTATATAGTTTTTTTTTTTTTCTTTTCATCAGAAGCTTCAAAAAAAAACAAAGAGTCAGTGTCTCTTAACTTCTAAGAGACTGTAATTGGAAATGGATACTATTTGCTATAATGTGGTTTTGGTTTCTGAAGTTGACAGTTGATTTACATTTACCATTCAAGCTTTTGGCACCAGTTTCATGTTGCTGTCCCAACCTATCTGCCCTGTTACCATCCAGTCCATGGAGATGAACATCTGTGAATCTTTTATGACCCCATCAAGACTGTGATATAAGTGGGAACACAGTAGAAAATGTGGCCTCTTCAGATGGATACATAGCAGTATTTTCAACCTTCAACGTTCTTCCTTAAGTATGGTTTTAATAATATAACCCTTAAATTAATATTTAAGTTTCCCTTTACTTGTACAGTCCACATGAAGACATAATTTGGGTTATTTTTACTGTAAGATGAATCTCAGGAAAAAGTAAGAATCTCAGCCTCCATGAGACTGAGAAGTCATGCCATGGTTAGTCCTTCAATATAGAAATCTTGCTTTTTACCCTGACTTTGGGCTTCTGTCTTTCTCAGATGGCTGTCTGCAAACATAGCCTATTTGTTTTCTAAAGGGCTCTAGGCTTCAGTGCTGGTACTATAGATTTTTGCTTACCTGTGTTTGGTTGGGCTCAAAACATTTTTAAGATGACATAAGTAGCTTCAAATTTTATACATTTTTACACTTATGGTACTGTGTTTCATACTGAAGGTCATGCTGAAGCATAAAGCATAAAAATCATCCACTCACTCCCTACACCTCTCTTTATTCAATAAAAAGAACTTTGGGAGCCAATACATCTTTTCTTTCTTTCTTTCTTTCTTTCTTTCTTTCTTTCTTTCTTTCTTTCTTTCTTTTTTTTATAAAGGTGAGCTCTTTTTGAAGAAAAGGTCTTTAATGGATCAGTGGGAGAAGGGAATTGGTGATTCACATATCCAAGGACACTTGAAAATAATCACTTCAGATAGCTTCTCTAGCCCATGATTATGGTAAAAGATAAAAATATGTAGAAAAGATAACAGAGTTGACTCCAAATCTGTTTTATTAAGAAAAACCATCAGTAATTTCTAGGTTTTTTCCCTTGCACATGTGCACATATACAAATTATTTTAAAATATTTTTATAGCTATACTGCCTACTTGAAAATAAATGACAGCTATACACATAGGATTATGTTTTCCTTATTTGTCTTTTATTCTCTTATTGGAATAGACAGCTACAAAGCAGATGTGTATTGGTGGCATGTGGGGTGGCAAGAATACAACTGATCTAAAGAACTCTGGGGCAGTACAGGAAATAGGTATAAATATTAGTCAGGAGTTGCAAATCAGTGGGTAGAAGTAAGGGATTCTTGGCTTTCACAGTGCAATTTCCACAGGAACTTTTAAAAACAAAACCAGAAACAAACAAAAAGGGACAGATGTCCAGGTCTTAGCCAGACCAATTAAATTCAAATTTCTGATTGTAGGCTGTTGGCAAGGATGTATAGAAATTGAAACCCTCATTTGTTTATGGTGGTAATGTAAAATGGTAGAGTCACTAAGGAAAACATTTTGGCAGCTCCTAAGAAAGTTAAAAATAGTTTCCATCCAGCAATTCCACTCTTAGGTGTGTACCCAAGAGAATTGAAAACATATGTCCACATACAAACCTGGGCCTGACTATTCATAGTACTATTCACTATAACCAAAAAAGCAAAAACAGATGCCCATCAACTGATGAGTGGATTTTAAAAAGGAGCATATACAGATGATGGGATATTGTTTAGCCTTGAAAAAAACCAAGTCCTGATATCTGCTATTACATGGATGAACCTTGAACACATTATGCTAAGTAAAGGAAGCCAGACACAGGAAGCCACATGTGGTGTGATTCCATTCATGTGAAATGTCCCCATGAGGCAGAAAGTAAATTCATGTTTTCTAGGGGCTGTGGGAGAGGGTCATACATGAAGTGACTCCTAATGGGTATGATTTTTCTTTTTGGGATGATGAGAATGTCCTGGAATAAGGTAATAGTGACAATTATACGATTTTAGTAAGCAAACTGAAAACCATTGAAGTGTACGCTTCATTCATAAAAGTGAATTTTATGGTAGGTGAATTGTACTTCAATTTTTTAAAGTCTTAACTGAAAAAAAATCTGCGAATGGGGTATGGGTCTTTCTCTAAGTTCCTGGGATGATTTTTTAATGTAAAATGTGGAAGATCTTTTGAAAATAAGATTTAAACCCTGAACAGTGTATAGCTTAAAATATTTGTCATCATGAACTTCTCATCAACTATGAAATAAAGCATAAAAGGAGGCTTTGAATGATCTTGTCCCTCCCTACCCATTTTCAAAGTCACTGCCCCACCTCTCTGCTCTGACTGTATTCTTTCCATTCCATACTATTCTTTCCATTCCTCTAAGACCTTGAGCTGCTTCTTGCCTGGCACTTGATATTGCCTGCACATATAACCTTTTGCCCCAGGTGGCTACATAGAGCAGGCTCCTCATTTTGCAAGTCTGAAAACAAATGTTGGATTCCCTTTCCTGAATTAGTGCTCCCTCCCTCTCACTGTCCCAATCACTACCAATTCTTACATCCTGATTGTTTCCTTTTGAGTTATAATCGAAAATAGTTTTGCTTATTGACTGGTTCGTTGGTGTCCATGAGAATAGAAGTCTGGTCTGTCCTGTTTACCACTAGAATGGTATATAGAATGTGGCAAGTGTTTAACAAATATTTGTTGAATGAATAAATAGGTGATAGCATTTAATAGGGAACCCACTCAAGGAAAGAGTATTGAAGTGTAGGAGGTATGGAGAGGTCATAGTCCTTACAGATGTTCAGTCCCCTCACATCTTTGTGGTATAAGGGGAAGGAACCAGTGAAAATGAGGTTACAAATGCAAAACAAGCCAAAGTGCAAAGAAAAAAAATGTGACAGGGAAGAAAGGAGAAAGAGAGGTAACCATGAAGTGAGATCTTGAAAAGGTACTTGCATTTTGAAATTCCTATGTGTTTCCTATTTCCAAATAGCTGAAGTTTTGAATTTTCTTTGACTTGTTAACAACTGAAATTTTTTCTTAGTGATACTATATGTGGATGACTAAATATATTTTATTAAAATGATTTCTTAGTATAAAGAGGTTAGTGGTATACTTGCTTGCTTAAATCCTAAGATACTCAGATTGTCTTTCCTTCTTTTTATTTTTTGTTTTGTTCTGTTATCTTCTTGTGGGGTTCTTATGCTGTGCTCTGGAATTTTGACATTGACAGGTAGGTTAAGAATGTTTTGTAAATCACAAACTTTACTGTATGTCTCCAACTATTCACAGATGTGCCTTGATTGTTTTCTAAGTCTGATAAATTATGTTTCAGAGCCTGGCCAGCTCAGTGTGCTGTTCCTTGGTTAGAGGACAGGTCACTTTTCCTGTTAAGGTTAGTCTTGGAATTCATTAGCCAGCAGCTTTTCAAGCTCATTTACATTCTTCGTTAACAATTGAGCCCCCACTTTATAAATGAATTGAAATGAAGCTTTACTCGCCAATGTCTGGGATTATGGCTTACTCTGATATCTGTTAGAGGGGTTCACACCATCCAGGGCAGGTCTAGATGCTTGTCATTTGCTGAGTCATGCTGAGGTATAAAAATAGCAGATTGTATTTTTTTGCAATGAGCCTGAGCATCCCCAGCCATAATGTAAGGACATCTTTATTTTTCTACTTAAAAGGAAATACGCATTTTTCATTCTTTTAACCAAAAGAATAGTACTTCTTTTTCATCATGTCTAGCTTCCTGGTTGCCTAGGAGACATTAGTGTTCATGGCAGATTGCTTTAGCTAGGACATTTAGAAAAGTCATTTCCCCCTAAATTGTATTCCTAAGCAATGACAGATTTTTATAAGAGATTTGGCAAATTAGAGGATGCCCGGTGCTGTTTAAAGTTATGTGGAACTGGCCTTTTTTCTATACTTCCATTGATTATAAATTATTAGAAACCTTTCCTGAGAGATATTTAGCAGTTCATATCAAGAGCCTTGAAGGTTCAATATCCTTGGAACACAGTAATTCTTAAATCTAGGAATCGAGGCAAGAGAAATAATCTGAGAGATGCATAAATGTGGATATATGAGGTACCTTTCCCATGTGGTTGTCAGGAAGATAAGGGTGTATATAATGTATGGATTGCTTATGAGGATGAAAGTAATGAGCAAGCAGTAGCTGTAACTTCTGTTAATTGATGCTCCTTTTCCATATTATTTTGTCTTTATTTTTTGTAGTACTAGGGATCAAACCCAGGACCTCAGAGCATGCTAGGCAAATGGTATACCACCGAGCTACATAACCAGTGCTCCAGATGCTGCTTTTTTAACAACACTGCTCATGTACATGTATGACTGCATGACTGATGTGATCCTGCAATATTATAAGAAAAATGTGAAATTGCACTCTCTTTATGTATGACCTATCAAAATGTATAAATGCATTCCATTGTCATGTACAACTAATTAGAACAAACACAGTAAAAAAGTTTTAAAAAAATACTGTTCAACCTCTGATATAGTACTCCCTATTGGCAGTACAATGCCAAATACATGGCTTTATTTATCTTTATTGTACAATATTTTTATACATTGTACCAAGCACTTATCAATATTAATTTATGTATTAATTGACAACAATTATTTATTGAAAAAAACTTGGCATTCCTTTTTTTCTCGGGTTAAATATACCAGCTTGGTGGCCAACACTGAACAAACACTCATAAAGTGCCTAATATGTGTCCTTGAGAAGAAGGCACTGTTGTTGTGCTCATTTTGCAGATTCAAAAGACACAAAGGAATTTACCTATGTTTATAACTGATTGGGAAGGAAGATAGATTTTGCACCCAAATCTGTCTAACCCTGAAGCTGTGTTACCCTGGTTTTCATAGAGGTTCTGCCAGAGTAAGAGTATGATGGAGCCTAAGAATATATTCTTTTAGAATGCTCCAAAGTAGATTTCAATAAACTTAGTTTTGTAACTAGTGCTCTGGTGATGTGATTCTCAAACATTAACATACATTGACAAAGCAAGTCTGGGCTGTTGCCTGGGAATCAGCATTTTACTCTCAGGTGATGCAGATGCTACTCATCAGCAGATCACCTTTTGAGCAGCCAGGCTACTCTGTGCTTTGTGAGAATATACAGTCTATTCATTTGTTCCAAAGAAGTCATTTGATATAAGAAAAAAGGAAGAGATTAACCATGAAATGGGAAGGAAAGGATTCCTGGTAGCCTGTTGGTTAGGATTTTGTATCCTCATGAATTTGTCTATGTACATGCATTTCACTGGAAGACCTGAGTTTTTCAAGTTCAGGTTACTGGTTTCTGAGAGGCTTCACATTCTCAAAAAACAACTCATATTTAATATTTTGTAATCAATGAAATAATTTGAACATAATAGGCAAAGGTTTATATTCTGAATCATCTCTTGACCATCTTAGAACTGCTATGTAGCTTTAGCATTAAGGTATCCTCTAAAATGACAGAGTGATCTTTCACTTCTCAAATTGGGATGCCTGAAGTCAGCTGGGGTTCATGAAGTCTTAAGTTCCCAAGTTAAAGAAAAACCTTAAATAGCATCCCCTCTAAAGACCCAGGAAACCCCCTAAGGTTCAAAGCACATTTGAATAGGCCACTTGCCAATATCCAACTTGCCTGACATTTCTAAAATAAGAGGGTTGGATCTAAGTGCCATCATAGATCTTTTTCTGCTCAGATTTTCTTTCTTTTTCTGCTCAGAGTTTGGCTTTTCTTTCTTTCTTAAGTTTTGAAACATTTCACTTTTATTTTAGTTGAACATTAGCATAACATTTGAAAACAAACCAGGAAGAAACCTGGTCTACCCTATATTGAGCTATTGTCATCTCCTGTTGTTAATGGTTTGGAAATTTTACAATTTGGGGACTGCATTTGCTTTTGTGGCCATTGAACCTTATCCCACTATAAGGTAGGCAGCCTATCTAGCCCTATCAGAAAATGACTAATCAAATCCGCTGAGTCACAAAATTAAATGTGAATGGTGGAGACCTTTTCATTACCTCGTTTCTGTTCAATAAATGTGGAAGATGAAGTTGTAAAAATAATGTAATGCTACTAGCTAGTAGGAATTTCAGGAGGTAGGGAGAGGCAGAGTATGAGTGATAAAGGGTACAAATAGGTTCTGTGAGGGAGGTAAAAAGACAATACCTTTTTATTCATGAGACGACAGGGGGTTCTTTAAATACCTTGAAGTCTCATGTGTTTCATTTTAAATGAAGTAAGCTATTGCCAAGGAAAACCAAGAAAAAATAGGTTAGAAATATAAAACCCTTGTTTTTCTTAAAGTTCTGAATTGTATTTCTTTATAAAAATATATACATAGGACTTTCTTGGCTAACACTGATATATCTTAAGTCTAAACTTCAACTGAGGTCCTAACCCACTTATTGGTTCCTGGATTTTAGAAGCTGTGATCTTGGATTCTAGAAGCTGTGATCTTCAGCACTTTCCTGGAGATGATTTTCCCTTGAGAATTCAATAGAATATTGGTACATCTAGTTTTTGGTTTGGTAGGAAAGATTCAGGAAATTTACTTGAGCCTTTAAAAATTGCTTTTTGCCATTTTCATGTAAGAGGAAAGCATTTAATATTTATCTCACTTTTGCAGAGAGTTTCCAATCCTGGAGAAGCGTGAATCTTCCCATCACACAATCTTGATTCTTACACTTTTCCTTATTTCTGTATCTTTTATAGCTCTTGGAAAATTTTTTTCTCCTCCACTGAAACTAAGACTTGAAATAAGTCTGTTAGTTGCACAAACAGGCAGCAGAATATTACCACAATTAAGGAAGTACAGTTGAAAACATTAGTATTTTTTTTTTTTTTTTTTAACCAGGGATTGAACTCAGGGGCACTCAGCCAATGAGCCACAACCCCAGCCCTATTTTGTATTTTATTTAGAGAAAGGATCTCACCGAGTTGCTTAGGGCCTTACTAAGTTGCTGAGGCTGGCTTTGAACTCACGATCCTCCTGCCTCAGCCTCCTGAGTTGCTGAGATTACAGGCGTGTACCACCGCGCCTGGCAAAAACAGTATTTTGAGAGCCTGTGTCACATGGCAAAGTGAGATGGACTTTAACATGCTGTCATCTCCATTTTTCAGATGTGTCATTTGAGGGTAAGAAGTTCAACATATTGCAGAAGGTCAGGACAGGAGTGGCAGGACGGAAACTCAAGGGCAGGTGCTTTGAACTCTGGCTCCACCTTTTACTGCTTCCTCCCAATAAAGAGTATTTTGAAACATGTGAATAACCAAAAGAGAAGGAATGGCAAAGAGCTCAGAAAGCAGTCAATATTTTCACTTGTTGGCAGGCTAAACTTTGAGAAGAAATGTAATAGAAATATGAGTTTGATGGCACGAGTATCTAAGGAGGAGGGAAATACAGGGTAGGGTAGCCCAAGATAGAAGAAAAATGGAAAGTAAGTAAGCCCAAAATAAAATGTCAGAAACTAACTCAGTAGATAAAAGAGCACAATTTTGGATTGAGGCTCTCTCCAAAAAAGCATCAGAAAGAAAGAGATATGAGAAGACTGAGATGAGAGTTAAGAAGTAGAATGAATGGAAATGTCAAGTAGAATCCCTGGCAGGCAAAGAAGCTAACTGAGGTTAGAGAATATCTGAAGAAAAACTGAATAAGCTTATAGAGAATGCCATGAAAACCAAACCCCTCATATGGAAATGAACTTAGAGTAAAGTTGGTCTATAGTGGTTGGAATAGCATCCCCCAACAAGGAACCTTGTAGCATGACTTTTTTTGGAAATAGGGTCTTTGAATATGTAATTAACGTTAAGATGAGTGCATACTGGTTAAAATGGGTCCTAAATCAATTTATTTGTATTCAAATACAAGAGAAGACATACAGAGAAGGCCACATAAAGCTCAGGGGACATGGGGACAGCTATTAGGGTGATGCATCTACACGCCAAGGGACACTCAGGATTGTTGACAATCACCAGAGGCTAGGAAGAGGCAAGATTTCTGCACTAGAGACTTCAGAGGGATCATGGTCCTGGATTTGTAATAATTTGTTAGGATTTCTTCAGGAAACTATATGTAGTCCCACACTTAGGCCTTAGCAAAAGTGTAAGAATTTGGAGATTAAAAACCAGAACATTTGCCAGGCACAGTGGTGCACACCTGTAATCTCAGTGGCTCAGGGGGCTGAGTCAGCAGGATCTCGAGTACAAAGCCAGCCTCAGCAAAGTGAGGTGCTAATACAGTGAGACCCTGTCTCTAAACAAAATAAAAAATAGGGCTGGGGATGTGGTCAGTGGTTGAGTGCCCCTGAGTTCAATCCCAGGTACCAAAATAAAAAACAAAACAAAACAAAACAAAACCCCAAACTGGAACATCCTATGGTGAACAGGAATCAGGTTGTCATTGGTCTTTTCTATACAGCAATACCAGAATGCAAGAAGACAAAGGAATAATATAGATTTAAAGTGATGAAATGGGCAGACTTTGAGCTTAGGATATAATGAATAGTTACTTATTTAAATGGAAGTGTATAA
>JAJEJO010002430.1:225243-383024 GCA_020662805.1 Glaucomys volans
AATAGCTGTACTCCATTTGTGTTCAATGAATCAATAAGTAAATAAAAAAAATAAAATAAATGATGTTAATCCAGGAGGAAGAAATGAAAGTAGGAAATAAGTAATACAGAATATAGTGATTTTTGTGCAAATATGCAATAACAACTTTAGTTTCTAGGTGCATGATGGAGTAATGAGAAAATATGCTTCTAAAAATAATTTTATATGCTGTATAAAGTATGTGAATATTCACTTAAAGGTATAACTAAACTTTGAAGTAAATGGAGGGCTAAGAACCAAAGAGGAAGCTACGATTCAAAATAGTGATGTTGGAGCTCAAAGTTTAGTAGAGAAAGTGGGGAGGGGGGTGTTCAAAAGCATATAAATAATTACTTGAAATTAGAACACAGTATTATTTGATCATGCCAGAAATAAGGAAATGAGGAATATGGAGTATGGTATCTGAAAGAGATCAGAGGTGGTAAGAATATGTTAAGATCATAGATACGATGAGGATATTTAGCACTAATATGTATGAGAATAACTGTCACTGTGAAACAAAATAGAGTATAAATTTCATACCTGTGGAAAATTCCTGATTTAACAATGAAAAGTAGTAAATAGGAGAAAAGGTGAAATAAAAAGATGAAGTAAGATGTTTGAAATAAATAATTGGCATAAATATAGAGAGGTTAAACTTACCAGGCAGATTCTCTAATGAATAGAAAACAAGATACTGATATTGATATAAGAAAACAACATTTAAAAGTACATAGGTTGCCTCTTCCACTCTTCCTTCTAGCTTTTCTTTTTCTTCATCATGAACAACACATCCTATACTATTTCTGTTTTCTCCTTGTCCACCATTTGAAATTGTAAACCCTTTTAGGAAATTTTCTGTTTATATTGTAGATGGTGATTGAACTCATCATTTCTGTTCATAGGAAGAAATCAGTAGACACCTTGGTGGGAGCTATTAGCTTTAAGGCTATATATTGTTTATACTGGGTGCTGTTGATATTGGTCACCTTTTTAAAGGTGGGGTACTGGAAATATTTTTGTACAATATGTGTCTACAGGGTAAAATCTGTACTGCCTCAGATCCATACAACTAGATGGGAAAACCCACAAGCAACATGAAAAAACAAGGTAACAAAGTGCCCCAAACAAACCAAGATGCCCCAATAAGGGAACCCATTGACAACACAGCAGAATAAATGTTCAAGAAGGAGTTTAGAATGTACATTGTTAAACTGATCTGTGAAGTAAAGGATGGTATAAAGAGTGAAATAAAAGAGAACATAAAGGAAGTGAAAGATCACTTCAATAAAGAGTTAGAGATTCTGAAAATAAAAAAACAAGCAGAAATCCTCAAAATGAAGGAATCAATAAACCAAACTATAAATTCAATGGAAAGCATCACCAATAGACTAGACCATTTTGGAAGACAGAACTTCAGGCAATGAAGATAAAATATTTAATAATGAAAATAAAGTTGACCATGCAAAGAAGATGGTAAGAATCCATGAACACAACTTCTAAGAAAAGTGGGATAACATGAAAAGACCAAATTTTAGAATTATTGGGATAGATGAAGCAGCAGAGATACAAACCAAAGGAATGCACAATCTTTTCAATGACAATTTCAAGAATCAGATAACCCAAACCTAAAGAATGAAATGGAAAATCAAATACAAGAAGCTTACAGGACCCCAAATGTATAAAATTACAGTGGACCTACACCAAGATACATTATAATGAGAATGACTAAAATACAGAATAAGTATAAAATCTTAAAGGGTGTGTGAGAAAAAAAAGCAAATTATGTATAGGGGGAAACCAATTCAGTTCTCAACTGATTTCTCAACCCAGACCCACAAAGCTAGAAGGCCATGGAACTTCATATTTCAAGCTCTGAAGGAAAATGAATGCCAAACAAGGTTTTTTTTTTTGTTTTGTTTTGTTTTGTTTTTTGCAGTGCTGGGGATTGAACCTAGGGCCTTGTGCTTGCGAGGCGGGCACTCTACCAACTGAGCTATATCCCCAACCCTCAAGCAAGTATTTTATATCCAGCAAAATTAAGTTTCAGATTTGAATATGAAATGAAAACCTTCCAAGATAAAAGTTAAAATAATTCACGATTAGAAAACCTGCACTACAAAACATTCTCAACAAAATATTCCATGAAGATGAAGTGAAAATAAAGTAAAAACCAGCAAAGGGAGTAACTACACTAAAGGAATAGTCAATCAAAGGAGAAAGCAAATCAAATTTAAAACCAGAAATACACCAAAATGACCAGGAATACAAATCATATCTCAATAAAAAACCTTGAATGTTAATGGCCTAAACTCATCAATCAAAAGAAATAGACTGGCAGACTGGATTAAAAAACAAGACCCAACAATATGCTTTCTCCAAGAGACTCACTTCATAGGCAAAGACATCCAAAGACTGAAGGTGAAAGGATGAGAAAAAAATATCATTCATATGAATTATGTAAGCAAGCAAAGGTTTTCATCCTCATATCAGATAAAGTGAACTTCAAGATAAAGTTAATCAGAAAGGACAAAGAAGGACATTTCATTGTACTGAAGGGAATTATACATGAACAAGACATAACAATTGTAAATATTTATGCCCCAAACAATGGAGCATCTATGTACATCAAATAAACCCTTCTCAATTTCAAGAATCAAATAGACCACAACACAATAATACTGGGTGACTTTAACACACCTCTCACTACTAGACAGATCTTCTAAGTAAAAACTAAATAAACTACAGAACTAAATATGCAATCAATAATTTAGACTTAACAGACATATATAGAATATTTCAGCTATGAACAAGTGAATATACTTTTTTCTCAACAGCACATGAATCCTTCTCTTAAATAGACCATATCTTATGCTACAAAGCAACTCTTAGTAAATACAAAAAAAATGGAGATAACACCTTGCATTCTATCAGATCATAATGGCTGAAGTTAGAATTCAATGATAAAATAAAAATAGAAGCTACTCTAACACATGGAGACTAAATAATACACTATTGAATGATGAATGAACAAGAAATCAAAGGTGAAATGAAAAAAATACTTAAAGGTAAACGAGAATACCGATAAAACATACCAACAATCTCTGGGACACTATGAAGGCAGTAAGTACCAAGAGGAAGTTTATTGCATTGAGCTCATTTATTAAAATAATAAAAAGTCAACAAATAAATGACCTAACATTACATCTCAGAGACCTAGAAAAAGAAGAATCAACACCAAAAACAGTAGAAGACAGGAAATAATTAGAATCAGACCTGAAATCAATTAAATTGAAACACATGAAAAAGTTGACAAAACAAGAAGATGGTTCTTTGAAAAAATAAATAAAATTGGTAAACCCCTAGCTACACTAACAAAGAGAGAAAACCAAAATTACTAAAATGCGTGATGAAAAAAGGAAATATCACAATGGACACAACTGAAATACAAAAGATAATTAGAAACTATTTTGAAAATTGTACTCCAATAAAATAGAAAATATTGAAGACATCAACAAATTTCTAGAGACATATGACCTACCTAAACTGAATCAGTAGGACACACACAATTTAAACAGAACAATTTCAAATAATGAAATAGAAAACACCATCAAAAGCCTTCCAATTAAGAAAAGCCAAGGACCAGACGGATTCTTAGCTGAGTTCTACAAGAATTTCAAAGAGGAATTAGAAGACCTCTCATGCTCCTGGATAGGTAGAATTAATATTATCAAAATGACCATACTACCAAAAACATTATACAAATTTAATGCAATTCCTATTAAAACCCCAATGACATTCTTCATAGAACTAAAAAAAAAATCTTGAAATTCATTTGGAAAAATAAGAGACCCAGAATAGCCAAAGTGATCCTTAGCAAGAAAAGTGAAGCAAGAGGCATCACAATACCAGACCTCAAACTATACTACAGAGCTATGGTAACAAAAATAGCATGGTATTGTCACCAAAACAGACATGAAAGATTTAGAATAGAAGACACTGAGACAGGACCACATGAATACAGTTATCTCATACTAGATAAAGGCACCAGAAATGTTCACTGGAGAAAAGATAGCCTGTTCAACAAATGGTGTTGGGAAAAATGGAAAGCCATATGTAACAAAAAGAAATTAAACCTTTATCTCTACCCTGCACAAAAATCAACTCAAAATGGATGAAAGACTTAGGCACTAGAACAGAGACCCTGAGCCTACTAGAAGAAAAAGTAGGCCCAAATCTTCACCATTTTGGCCTAGGATCTGAATTCCTTAACAAGAAACTTAAAGCACAAGAAGTTAAATCAGCAATCAATAAATGGAATGAATTCAAACTAAAAAGCTTCTCCTGAGCAAAAGAAACAATCAATAATGTGAAGAGAGAGCCTATGGATTAGCATAAAATCTTTACCATATGCACCTCAGATAAAGAGGTGCATAAAGCATATGCACCTCTAGGATATACAAAGAACTCAAACAAACAAACAAATAACCCAATCAATAAATGGGCTAAGGAACTGAACAGACACTTCACAGAAGAAGATATACAGTTGTTCAACAAATGTGTGAAAAAAATACTCAGCATTTCTGGCATTGACAGAAATGCAAATCAAAACTACACTGAGATTCCATCTTACTCCAGTCAGAATAGCAATTGTCAAGAATACAAGCAACAATGTTGTCGAGGATGGGGGAAAAGGTACACTCATACATTGCTGGTGGGAGTGCAAATTGGTACAACCATTATGGAAAGCAGTATGGAGATTCCTCAGAAAACTTGGAATGGAACTACCAGTTGACCCAGTTATCCCACTCCTTGGTTTATATGTGTATATATAAATATATATATATATATGATGGAATATTACTCAACCTTAAAGAAGAATGAAATTATGGCATTTGCTGGTAAATGGATGGAGTTGGAGAATATCATGCTAAGCGAAATAAGCCAAACCCAACAAACCAAAGGTTTAATGTTTTCTCTGACATGCGGATGCTAATTCACAATAAAGGTGGAAGGTGCTAGGGAACAATGGAGTTACTTTAGATTAGGTGGAGGCGAGTGAAAGAAGGGGAAGGAGTATGGAGGTAGAAAGGATAGTAGAGTGAAACAGACATTAACTCATGTACATATATGACTGCATGACTGATGTGATCCTATAATATGTATAATCAGAAAAATGAGAAATTATACTCCATTTATGTATGATTTATCAAAATGCATAAATGTATTATACTATCAAGCATAACTAATTAGAAAAAATTTAAAATTTTTTTAAAGTACACAAGTTGAAGATGAGATGATGGAAAAAGACATTCTTGTCAAATGCACACAAGAAAAATAGCAATAAGATGAAAGGGGTAAAACAAACTGGAATACATGCATGTGTAATAGCATAGATTGCAGATAAATGAAGCAGCAATTTATGATATTTGCCACTGGTTTAACAACTATAATTAGAAATTTAAGTGCTCTCAGAAAGTGATGAAGCAGTGAGACAAAAGTAAACAGGTAGTTTTGGATAAGAATGAATTTGATCTGCATACATAGAATTGATTTAACAAAAGAATACGTTTTATTTTGGAGGGTGTACAATTTAGGCACAAGGTTCATTTTCTAATAGGTCAGGAAGGAAGCCTCATGTTAAAAACCAAAAGTATAAAGGTTCCTTTCTCTAACTACAGTGCTATAAATCAGACATTATTAACAAAAAGATAGCAAAAACATTCCATATGTCTAAAAATGAAAAGGCATACTATGAAATAACCCTCAGGTTAAATAGGAAATGATGACAAGAATAGCAAAATTTTAGTGCTGAGGGATAATAAAAGCACAGTAGGTGAAAGAGCTAATGGAATACTTTGAAGGCAATATATGGCTTTTGTTACTCAAGAGAAAATCACAAAGTTGGAAACCCCATAAACTCAATGTTTGACTCAAGTAACTAGAAAAACTGCAGCATAGCAAATCTGAAGAAACAGGTATGGTCAAAGGATCAGAGAAAAGAAATAAAAGTGCAGTAAATCAGTGATGACATAAAAATAATTAAGAAAAGTGAAAGAACTAAAGTTGATTCTTTGAAAAACTTAATATGTTAGATGTAGCCTTAACAGGTGATGAAAAAATAATTACATATATTGTGATAAAATACAAAATAGTTTAAAATATGATCTATATTTATTAAGATGTGAATTTTTACCTGTAAAATTTAGAATTTGTGTAAAAAGGATATATGGATATGAAATTGATACAGGAAAAGAACACTTGGGTAGAACAGAGAACATATAATAAATTGTAATTATCATCAAAAGTTAGTCCTCTCTACAAGAGACAAAGGGGCATAGTTTTACCAGTGAGTTCTGTTTAACTCTCAAGGAACAGAAAATACTTCTTTATAAAATGTCTTTCAGCACAAAGAAAAACACCAACTTGTTAAGTTTGGTTTTAATAAACAAGGTAAGTTGTTTAGGTTTAAAAAAAAATATTGGCCAACTTCACTTATGACTTTGAGGGATACTAAATATCAAAAAGAATAATGCATGGTATCTGAGTCAAATGTAAAAGTGAAAGGATAGCACAATATTTCAAAGAAGTCTGTAATGACATTTTCCATATTGATGGTGAAGAAGAGCAATTGCATCGTCATTGATATAAAAATGGTGGGTTTTTTTTTTTTAGTTGAATCAATCCTTAGCAAATTTAAAATACAAGGTTTTTTTTTTTAAGTTTGATAAAGGCTTTCTACTAAAAATCTATAGCAGGAACAAGACAAGGATGTCTGTGTTGCTTTTACTTTTCAACACATTACCGAATATCTGACCATTATAGTAGACAAAGAGAAACAAAAAGAATTGAAATGAGAGATAACACTGTCATTACCTCTAAGTGAAATCATTTATATAGAAAATCAAAGAGAATCAGCAGAAACTATTAGCAGCAATACAAGAGTTCAGCTTGGTTGCTAGCTGCAAGAGCAACATATAAAAATCAATAGCTTTCCTCTGTGTTGGGAGTAACCAATTATGAACTATGACAATAAGATACCATTTATAATGATGACATAAACTAAGCTATCTGGGAATAAATCTAAGAATGCATAAAACATGTAAGGGAAATTTAAAACTCTATTACTAGAGTTTTATATGATATTAAAGAGCATAAATGCAGTGTTCATAAATGGCTTCATGGAATGTTGTGAAGATATCACATATCCCCTCCATAAAAATTTAAATCCAGTCCAACAAGTAACCAAGAATTTTTTTTTTGAAGGGGCAAGGTAAATTTCTATGGGATAGTAAATCAAGAAAAAGAAATCCTTTGTCATAAGGAATTAGCAAATCTGTAACAGGAGTTAGCAAACTACAGCCCACAAGTCAAATACAGGCTGTGACTATGTTTGTAAATAAAGTTTTATTGGGACACAGTGCATCCATTCATTTACATATTGCCTATGATTGCTTTCATGCTGTGATGACAGAATTGAGTAGTTGAAGCACCAACTACTGCATCTGGCCCTTTTCAGAAATAATTTAGTGCACTCTCTTATATAGCATCTGGCATAGAATCAGAATAAAACAGAGTCCATACCACACCTGTGTTCATACAGGAATTTGGTGAAGTCATTCCCACATATTGGTAGAAAGAAAATTGACTCATAAAAGGAGAAAAATGAAACTGTTTTCATACTTCATATTATGAACAAAGTTCCATGTAGAATAAATAAGCATCTGTTTAGAGTGGGGAATATAAAGGTGACAAAAGAACATATAGGAATGTATTTTGCAACCTAAGCTGGACATAGTGATGCATGCTTATAATTCCAATGATTCTGGAGGTGGAGGCAGGAGAGTCTTAAGTTTAAGGCCAGCCTTGGCAACTTAGCAACACTCCAAGACCCTTTCTTAAAAAAATAAAAATAAAAATAAATAGAACTGGGGATGTAGCTCAGTGATAAAGCATCATTGGGTTCAATCTCCAGTCCCCACCCCCTGAAAAAAAAAAAAAAACATTGCCACCAAAAAAGGAATATATTTGGTAACTTTATGATAGGGAAGGATTTGTTACATAAGACTCACAGAGCACAAATGAGAAAATTAAATTTGAATGCCTCAAAATGTATGCTTTCTGTTCAGTGGAGGGAATAAAAGAAAAATTAGCACATGATAAAAATATTATTGCCATATTTAGTAGGCCACAATCAATATTTAGAATATACAAGGGACTCTGAAAAAATCAGAAAGAAGGAGGGAGAAGACTAATATAAAAGAACAAGTAGGGCTGAAGGTATCTCAGTGGTAGAGCACTTGCCTAGCCTGTGAGTGTCACTGGGTTTGATCCTCAGAACTTCAAACAAGAAAAAAAAAAGAGAACAAATCAGTAGTTTGTACACACATTGCTGTAAGAAACACACAAATTAAAAGGGAGAGACGCCATTTGCTGATCCACCAGTAAAAGTGAGGAAAGCAGATACTATCTAGTGCTGATAAGGGCGTAGGAAAACAAACCTGCATGAATTGCTCCGGGAATATAAACTGGTTCATATATTTTAGAAAACCTAAGTACATATACATTACCTGAAACCCATAATGAAAGTGTAGAATAGGTATTCAGGGAAATACATATGCAGATGGCGGTTAGTGTTATTTGTGGTAAAAGATTGCCAAGCTAACTCGTGAGCTCTGTGGGGAGGAATGAGGAAATCCATGGTGGAATCCAGTGAGAAGCTATAGAAGAGGAGGAAGTATTTATAACAACATCGGTGAGTCTCTGAAAGTATGTTGAGAGAAAACAGAAGAATGAGATTTAAAGTATGTGACTTGAAGAGTCCTCTATATATTTTGACCTGAAAAACGTGTATACAAACACATCAAGGGGATTCTAAATACTGCATTAATTATGAAAAAGTGCATCTCTGAGTCAAGGGGAGAGATGGCACTGAGCATAGAGGATGAAAGGGCAAGTGATTATAAGAGAAAAATAAAACCAAGAGGAGAGCCCATCATGGACTCATGATAATAGAAGCTTGTTGAATAGAGCCTATGCTTAAGGCTGTGCAAATATCTATAAAAGGAAACTGACTCCAGGGACATAATTCTTTCAAGCATGGCTATATCCAGATGCCTAGACAATGTCATCAGATGTGGGTCTCTGTGTTTTGGCTCTATTTGCCTCAGTGTTAGCTCTGATATGTTTTTAGGGAGATCTTTAGCTGTTTGAGTTCATGTTTAACCAGTTTGGCAACTCAGCTGAAAGAGCTCTCTTTAATATTAGCAGTAATCATTGGGAAGATATCTTTGCCTTCGATGACTCATTTTCTATCCCGTGTCCTCTCCTGAAGCAGTGATATGTCATAGAACTATGAGTTCGTGGGCCACTTGCCCATCTCTGGTACCAGGGAAAAGGAAGAGCGCCATCTGTATACCCCAAAGAAAATAAAAGTGATGTGGCTAGAACTCTAGGAAGCAGGTTCTGGGGAAGCAACTGGGAACTCAACTCATTTCTTGAGCCAGTGTTGTTCTGGAGTGGTTCACACCTTTTGTATGTTTATTTTTAGAAAAACTGAGAGAAATAAAGAATGGTTAAACCCAAATATTTGAAACACTGTGGCTTGCACAATTCTTGTTTTATATGGTCCCAAGGAATAAATCCTCAACAAATGGATGACTTGGAATTAAGAGTAACTATGGTTTTAGGGGAGTTGACTGTCTTAGAAGGAATGGATAGCAAACGTCCCATCACTAGGTGTATTTTAGCATATGCCAGTCAACCAATTGGACCCAAGGATAGAGAGAATTGTTAGGTGTCATTAGTATTCTCATTCACCTGAGTCTTACTAAAGTACAGATCACAGGACCTTTCTCCCAGTTTTCATATGCAGTAGGTTTATGGTGGGGCCTGAGAATTCCCATTTCTAATTTGTTCCTGGGTGATGTTGACTCTACTGTTAAAGGATCATACCTTGAGAATTGTTGAGTTAGATGATTTTTAACATCTTTACCCTTCATTTCTATGAGCTAGATGTATGTGTTCTAAAAACCAGTATCTGTGCCATTGAGATATTTCCCCATCCTAGTTCTTGAGCTGGAATGTGACAAGTTTTGGTTATGTGGGTACATCTGTAATAAATGACATCTGCATAGCTCTTTCTTTTTTTGCATGTCACTTAGAACATTTGACCCATTAAATGATGGAGCATTGGTCTGCTTTATAAAATAGCCTATCATTTTCTGATTTCATCCTCTTTTGGTAATGTTCTATTTTTTCATAGATTGATCTACATTTGTCAGTTTTACAGTGGGCTGTTACCAAATTTGAAAAATGAAATAGTTTTCCAGAGAGGATGTGTCTTAGTCATTTAGAAAACAGCTTTCTCACATATAGATATCACCT
Organism: Glaucomys volans; assembly: GCA_020662805.1. Classification (NCBI taxonomy): domain Eukaryota; kingdom Metazoa; phylum Chordata; class Mammalia; order Rodentia; family Sciuridae; genus Glaucomys; species Glaucomys volans. The sequence continues at coordinate 235,648 of JAJEJO010002430.1, forward strand.
ACTGGAAAAAATCATTTCTTGGTGGTACGTGGTTTTGTCTCTAGTTACCAAGTGCTAATTCTCTTCAACTCCTTTTTTGGGACTTTGCTAAAATAAAGAAAGAAAAAAAAGAAAAGAAAGAAAGAAAAAGACGTGAAACAATTTGTGTACTTTGCTACATCAAGGCTCTGGGTCAACTAGAAGTATTTTTTTCTCAAACTGTTTTGTTCCTTCATTTTTTTTTTAATTTTGGAAAATGTACTGGCATAGTTCTCTGGGAGTGCTTGTGTGTTTTTGTAATTGTAGTCAAGGTCAGACAGTGTTTGTACTGGTTCTAAATTGCTTTTATATAAACAAAGATAAAACCATTTGAGAGAAGCATTTAAGAATTAGAAGGTTTGTAGTCAATACTTAACAATGAAAATTTTCAGCTTAGCAAAGATGAAAAAAATGGATATGGTAAAAATAAGTACTTGACAAATTGGACCTGGTGGATTTGAGGTGGCAACCTGCAGTGCAAAAGGATTTGAGAGTGAATGGCTGTTCTGTCATCAGTGTGCAAGCTTTGGCTTGAGAAACACTCTCTCGAATCAAAGCAACATTGTAAGGACAATGGAGTGTTTTAGGAGGACTCACCTAGAATTCAATTGGGTGGATATTAAATGGCAGATAGTTTAAATGGCATCCTCTTTACAACCAAGAATCTTTAGTAATGGAATTTGCTTTCTTTAAAGTGGTACATGAACTGAGTTCCTTATTTGACTTTTATTAATGTCCATTTTTTAAATTGTCTTATTTCAGACCTCAAGTGTGAGGAAATGTCATTCAGATTCGGCCAGCATCTTATCAAGCCCTCTGTGGTGTTTCTCAAAACGGAGCTGTCCTTCGCTCTCGTGAATAGGAAACCGGTGGTACCAGGACGTATCCTTTTCTTGTAAGAGGGCAAAATAAAAAGCCTTTGAAGGTAAGGAACCATACGGACATAGGCTTGGCCTTCAATGGCTGTCCATCCAAGGTAAGCAAGGGATTCACCTCTCTCCCACTTTGGAGAGACCAGGTAAGATGTTATTCACGTTTCTTTGAATCCAGTTGGTGGCACCAGTAATATGCTTGATCAGTGTTGCAGAACTTGTGGGAAGAGTTGCTTAGCAACTGTGCCTTTGGAGGTGAATTTTTGCTTGACCTTTTCACTACCATAGCTGTGTAAATAAATAGGTGTTTCTAAAATTGGCCCAGTGAATATCATGGGCACTTCGTATTCATTTTATCCATTGTGAATTTTAATAGTAGGTTAGGAATTGGATTGCAACTTTGTCATGTGGAATTAAGGGATTACATGAGAATTCAATTCTTTGTGTCACTACCACTTAGAGGTCATTCAAATTGTGAGTTTTAATTAAATTCATATATGTATACTTACTTATGAAAATTATTTTTCTTATTGTGATCAGAAATGGCATTTTCTCCCAGGAGAAGACCTGACTTCTAGGCCATTGACCAGTGTTGCTAGTGTAGAGTTATTTTATTTCCCTCAAAGGGCTTTTCTTCCCTCTATGGACTAAGGAGCTTTATTCTGGTTTGCAGTGGGAGTTGTAGGAATTGGTGAAACACTCAGGGGAGTTATTTTTATGTTGTTGAAAATATTGCTGGGGTTGTAGCTCAGTGGTAGAATACTTGCCTAGTGCATGCAAGGCACTAGGTTCCATCCTTGGCACCACATAAAAATAAATAAAGATATTGTGTCTATCTACAACCAAAAAAATTTTTAAAGTATTGCTTGTGATTGTGTACATGTGAATTTTGTAGTGACTATTTAGAAATTGTTTTTGTTCCCCCTCCCCCAACTTTGTTTGCTATGCAGATGACAAGAATCAAATGTCATGTTTTAAGATAATATTTTCTACACTGAAATGTGATTTGACTCTGAAATGAATTAATTCTGAATGTCCAGATATGCCAAGATTTTTATCAGTTACATGTATATTAAGTGTATTCAAAGTACCTAACTTTATGAATAACCTTCCCTCCTAATCATTATATGCTGTTTTAAAAAAAAGAAACAGATAAGGAAAACATGTAACAAAAGATAATTGTGATTATATGATAGACTCCCAAATTCCCTGAATCCCAAATTCAAGTAATTAAATTTTGTAGATTTACAAAAACCATGATCAACCAATAAATTGGTAAATAATGTTTTGCGAAGTCTTTGCATATTGGTTTGTTTGCAAGAAGAGGATGTTTCTGAGGACAAGAATAATGACAGCCAGACCATTTCTGTAATCAATGCACTCTGAAAGTCTGTTTCACATCTACAGGGTTGAAAATGGTCTCAGGGCCAGTAGATAATATATTCAGATGATCCTTTTTATGTGATGATTTTGGAAATTTTTATTTCACTCTACCTTCGTAAATTCTGGTTACAATGTGAGAAGCATCTTAATTAGGAACTCATTTGCTTGCAGAAAGCTACAGTCTTTTGTTCTGAGATTTTGGGAGAATTGAAACTGTGGATAGCTCTGCTCACTAACATTTCATAAAATGAATGGTGAGATGTCCAGAATGGGCTTTTATCTTCCCCTAGCATTCTATCCAGCCTGCCTTACTCTAGTTCTTTGGTGAGGGTCATCCAGCCTTCTGTAACCTGTCTTTCTCTGGGTTCCTCCAATCCAGCCTCCAACTCATTCTGAACCACAGCTCTGATCATATTACTCTTCTGTTCCTTTGCTAGAAAATTAAGTAATGAATCTGTTTTTGTGAAGAAAAGTCCTCACTTCTTGGCATGGTTTTCAAAGCCTTTTATTGTCCAGCCCCAATTTCCCTTCTTTCTAGCTATTTCCTAAATGTGTTGTACTTGACCATAGTTTCCTCTGCTACTCTCTTTACCTCCAGATTCTCCTTAGCTTTTTCAAGTGAGGTGTGTTCACAATTATCCTTTCCTGTTAGGTAAGACATAATGGCATCTTCTTTGTGACACTTGATTCCTGTTCATATGTTGATTAATTCAAAACTTCACTACTCTACCTCATGTCAGAACTGCACATTGGTTTGTCTCTGCACAGAATTATTCTTTCTTGCAGTTGGGACCTACTCTTGAACAACTCTTTTGTCTTAGCATTCTAGAGTTCAACAGTGACTGAATTCAAAGTGAAACTGAACACCAAGAACATATTGTACTGTTCCAATTCATGACATGGGACAGTAAGAGTCTGCTAAGATCCCTTTTCCATATCCCCATGCCCAAAGCCAAGTCTTGTTATTTGATTTTTTAGATTTATGACTTTTTAGTGTGACCAAGCCACATTTTCCAAACTTCATCCTTTGTTAGTTATAACTCTGCGTTTTTACAATTATGTATTATCCATGAAGTGAGTTATGTGTAAAAGCAGTTAATGGTAGATAGGAAAAGGTGCTTTTTTCCCTTTCTCTCTGCATGTTAATTTGCCAATGGACAAGTTTATATTCTAAGGACAGTATGTTGACATCTTCATGTAAAATAGAACATTTAATTTTGAAGTTTGGATTTTTTTTCCTATTTAATGATATTCAGGCAACCTTTGGGGAGAGTGCCATTCATGAGAGATTTGTAAATGTTATTTATCTTTGAACTTGTGTCCTTGCTAACATTTTGCTACCCATTCTAACCCATCTCTCTTAGGACTTTGATCCCTGAATTTTTTTTTTTTTTTAAACTTTCAGTGTAGGAAAGGAACTGTCAGATTAGGGGCCGGCAAAATGCTTTTGAAATGAGACTGTTTTTTTCATTCTCAAAAGAGTCACTTCAATCCCTCCTTGTCCTCACCTAAAGCAAACACTCTGTTCCTCGCCAACAGTGTTTAAAGCCGACTGAATCGCTTTAGCCTCTGTGGGGCAACACTCGAGAAGAATATGTCAGAATATCTTTAATCCATTAATTTCTTGTTACTGGAAAATGCTTTTCAGGGTTTCTTTAGTGAGAGAACAGAATCATTTTTGAGAGGGCATCTTCAGGATTTTGCAGTGAACATTGAATTTGTGTGTATTGCTATACCCCAGCTATTGTTCATGGCTTAAATAAATTTGAGCCATTATTGTTAATACTATTCCTTACCCCCTCCTCTTTCACTGCACTGCGTCTACCTCTCCTCTCGAGTTGAACATGAAAAATGAATTTGAACATGAGTGGAATCCATTTGGGGACTGGGGCTTTTATTGTAAATAAAATTATTCATTTGTTATGTCCTGTTGTTTTCAGCAGACAGTGTATTGATCTTTGGATTGCTATTCAGAATGGCATAAGGAGCTCTAACATAAGGGGGACATGGCAGCCTTTGTGGATGGATTGAATGTGGTGTGTAATGACAGAGACAAACCTTGCTGCTGGCTGTACTATATTAAACAAATCATTTGTCAACAGTTTATTGAATCAGTTATTAAAAGGAGCAGATTTTTGCAAACAGGGACATCACACATAGAATGTTATCAAGGCCAAATATTGTTAGCATGATGCATGGAGGGCAAGCTTACAAGGTGCATTCATGAAGAATAAGATGGTGTAAGTTAGAGGACGTTTCTGCTGATGCATTAGATGCAAAGAGTTTGGGACAGTGGAAACTGAGCTGGAAAAGGCAACCTTAATAGATAAAATTAAGAGAACTCTGACAAATGTCTCTTAATACAAAATTTTACCTTTGCAAATATGCAGTGAAATTTTTTCTATTTTCAGACCATTACTACATTTAGTATTCCTGAAATAAGTGAAAAACTAACAAAAATAGCTTCATTACTTAACAGGGATTCTTATGGAATAGATACAAGTGCCCTTTCAGTCCTTCCGTAAAAATCAGAAATATTTGTCATTTCCTGAGTGGATTGCAATCTTGTGAATTCCTTTAATTGTTCAGGAAACTGCAGTTATTAGTGATCTGATGATCTTTCATTCCTCAAAAATGTTTCTTTTTAAACCTTCCTGTACAAATAAAATGAGCACAAGTACTATTTTAATATCTTTATTGCTAAAGATAGAGTTGTGCTCTTAAAATTGCCCTGAGCATATGTCTTCGCTCTGCCCTGTGTGCTTGTTGTACATCAGCTGGCTTAAATTCTTGGGTAGAGATGTTTGAAGATGAACTTCCTGTCCTTTGGCCAGAGCTGTAGTGCACACATAGGTTTTTTTGTGGTAATATATTATATGTATTGTTTTCAGTGTCTAGGATATGCTGGAGAGGATCATGTCAGTCCCTATTGCAAGACCATCATTGTGTGCACTTCATCCTTTTTGATGTTGATCTAAGAAATTCCTATGTAGAAAACAAATGCCTTTTATCCCAAATGCCAGCTCATTAGTTGCTAGTGAGCTAGCAGTGTTGAGGATGATTCTCAGTCTGTGCTGGGGGTTAGCAGAAAGTAACTCATGGATGCCACAGGGGAAAGGCCCATCCTTTTCTGAGTTTACCTTTGCTTACCTGGAGCTGAGACTAGCATCTTTACAGTTTATTATGGGAAGAATGATAGATGGTTGGAACCCAAACCCAAAGGAATTAGGTATTTCACATGTGTGCAAGGAAGATTTGAAATTGGATAGGGAAAAATGTGTGGGGTTTATGCTCTTTGGCTTGGACCCTTCAAATGAATGTGGCTTATCTTCATTGATACAGTGTGCCCAAAACATGTCTGTATTGGTCTCTAGCCCTGTCCTGTCTTCTCTTCTCTTCTCTTCTCTCTCTCTCGCCTCCTTGTTGCCTGGTCTCTGGCGAGGATATAGGTATGTGTGGTGGTTTTGTGGTTCACCTAGCCCCTGTTGCTTAATGACATAGTTTTGATCTTTTCTTGACCTTGACCTCTTCTCCATAATAGAATTTACCTCAAAGTTTTAGACCCTGCTGTGAGTAGGTAGATTGGGCAGGCCTGACCTGGTTATGCACCACAAGAGGAAAAATTCAACTTTCTTTTTTCTGATCAAGGCTATTAGCTGGTACCTGTCTCAGAATTGCACAAAGGCTATAGAATCACTTTTACAACCAAAAAAGGATACCTTTGTAAGTTGCCAATCTATACATAAGTCTGTTAAAGACTGTATATACAGGGGAAGAGAATATCAGGAATGCTGTCTCTCCAGCTCTAGCAAATGCTATGATAATGATTACATGTATCAAAATAACACTTTGAAGATTTCTCACATGGATTGCTAACATAGGTATCCTGTAATGAGGAGATCTTCCCATTTCTGTTTATTTCCACCTGCAGCTTTCTCAGGCAGTTTTAAATTGTCCTGGTTAACAGTGACTGAACTCAGTTAGCTACATTCTAGTCATATTTCTGACCTGCTTTTCATGCAAGTTATCTGATTGTAAGGAGCAGGAAAAGACTGGTGATGGTGTAGCCAGTTTTGCACTTGTAAAGAAGCATAATTAGAAGTAATGAATGGAATAATACATCATTATTCATAAGAAATGTCACATAATTAACTCAAATAATGCAAAATATATTCTAATTTCCATTTGGAATGAAAATAGATTTGCTAGAACATCAGTAGGCAGTTAATGTTTATCCTATATTTTCATACACATATCAAAACTGTTAAAATCTACGTAGTGAATATACATGGATTTTCTACAATGTACTGAATCAAGATGGCTTTCTTTTCCTAATAAAGCCTTATGTGTATTCCTTATGTGTTATTTATTATAAATACAGAATCTGTATATGTTCAACTCTTAAAATTTGCATAATTAATTTATATTTATTGCAAATTAATGATCTAATTTATTTACTTAGCTTTCATTTCCTTCCTGAAGCTAATTGACTGAAAAAAATAACTATAAATTTGTAAATAGCTTTTGGGCACAAATCCTAAATTGCTGTTACCCTAAGAGCTCTGCAGTACTAGATATCTGAACTAGCTTTGTACTCTAAACTATTTTCCCAGGATTCTAACACAGGCTTTGAATAAATTTCAAGATTCTTGGTTTGGCTTATACGTACCACAGTTGGGGATTAGGATGTGGGTGGCTATGTCTTAGGCAGGGGAGTTATTTTTATATGCAACAATTAGAATGACACATAGCACTGACCAATGTCAGCGGTAGTTCCTGGAAGCTCACTGCTGTGCCAGACAGTAGCCTATTAATTTCTGCATGGTGGGGAGACCTGGAGAGTCCCAGGGGAGGAGAAAAAGAGATGGTGAGTGAGCAGCATTCAAGGGGCAATAAATACTGAAGTACTTCAATATTTTAATAACAGGAATAGCCATGCCAAGGCACACAGTCTCAGTGACAGCCCTGGTTTCAGAGATGAAGACTGATGGGGGAGGCTGCCAACATGTCCCTGGGATCCAGCAGGCTGTTTGTCCATTAACACCATTGACTCTAGAGCTGACTCTAGCTTTACTCGTGAATGAAAACAACAGAAATGCTTCAATGGCCATCTTCCTTGCAGTGTAGGGGAGGCCCACTGATAGCAGAAGGGTTCTGAGGCAATGTGCTCTGCCTTTCCCTTATCTGTATGTGTGCGGGGCAGGGGTGGCAGTGGTGGAAAATGTATATATAAACAGATGTAAATATCTTACATTAAAATAACATTTTAAGTAAATGAAATAAGATATGCTATGACCAGCACTGCATTTTTGGAATCTTTTTGTTGTTTTATCTTTAGTGATCCTTGACCAGTTTAAAAGGAAAAGCTACCTCAGACCAGTGGGTGGCCCTAGTTTATGGGAGTTCTGACTTGACCCAGGGCTTTTGATTCTCTTTCCCTTATTTGTTGGCTTTCCATGTGCTGCAGACCTTCATTTATCCTGGTGTCCTAATGAACTGTTCCCCACATCTGAAACCTTTCCCATTTGTCCCACTTCTTAGTATGATATTTTTCTAAACTGATACTCTTCCATTTACATGCTTCCCAGGTATTTTGATGTCAGTGGCTTTGTTGTTTTTCATAATCATCATTATGATTTAAGGATATAACTAACTTTGGTGAAAGTTCATAAGGTTTGAGTTTGACTCTGGTGCTATCTGTATGGGGCCAGGTACTTAAATACATTGGCTCTCTAATTTTTTCTGTTCTGTAGTAGATTTTATGCAGGCTGTGCTTATCAAGAGATTGATTCATCTTCAAGATTTATTTCCAATTCAAGAGATCTGTTGGAACTAAGATTTATCTGTTGAATGCTAATACTTAAAAGTCAACCATGATGCCCTTCTTTTCACCAAAGATGATTGCTTTAATAGTTTTTAAATAAGCTGTGTCATGATAAAAAACAAATCAACAGGAATTACGTCAAAGTCTTTACCTAGAGTATTTCACATGCAGATGTCTAGAAGACTAGTTGCTATTTTCTGTCCCCGAGAAGCTTCTTTCTCATGGAGCCATATCTGCAATCATGAAGCTAAGGAGTGTGACAGACATTGAGGAAGACTTCATATTACCTGGAATAAGCAACTAGGGCCTAAATGAGAAGGCTGGGAGCAGTTGGGGACACGTCTTTCTGCGCCCAAACTTCACAAAGAGGCAGCAGGGGAGCCAGACTCACCTCACTGAACCTTACCTTTATGCTCTCAAACCACATGAGTGCAGAATGGATGAAGACAAAGATAGATGGTTGGAATGAGAAATGCCAAAATGCTTTCTTTTCTTACCTGTCCCCAAAAGTCCTATGTTCAAGGGGGCTCAAAGGCCCAACGAGGGTTCTTTCAATAAAAGGAGGCTGGCATCTTGTTCCCTGGATGGATGCTGCTGGCACTGGCACTGCCATCAGATGGGTGTGCAGGACACACAAGTGCTTTTGGAGAGTTTGTGTTTTAGTTAGCTTTTGTGTTGCTATGACCAAAAGACATGACAAGAAAAACAGGAAGAAAAGTTTACTGGGGCTCATGGTTTTAGAGGTTCAGTTCATGGTTGGCCAACTCTACAGTTCTGGGCTCCCAGTAAGGCAAAAGGGCATGGCAGAGGAAAACAGCTCAGAATGTGGCAACAAGGAAGCAGAGAGAGCACTCCACTCATCAGGGGCAAGGTATAAACTCCAAAGGCACAATCCAGTGACTTCCCTCCTTCAACCTTACCCTTCCTGCCTACTGTTACTACCACTATGCAGGCAATCAATATTAGTGGATTAATTCACTGATTAATTTATAACTCTTCTAATTATTTACCTGTGAAAATCCTTGCAAAATCTCACACATGAGCTTTTGGGGGACACCTCACATTTAAACCATAACAGCTTCTTGCTTGCTGTGTGGCATTTGAGGTTGTACATGAACATACGATAATGATTGCTTCTCATTTGTTTCTTTCTGAATACAGAGTAAGATGAATGAGGCTTGTTGAGGAGGTTAGTTGTAGAAGGACAAAAAGGCTCCAAGGAGCAGTATTCCTAGAAAAAGATGGAAATAACTTTTCTATCCCTTGGAAGAAGCACATAAATGTAAGTCCCCCATTAGTTCCTATAAAGGGCCATGAATGCTGAGTAGTCCTGGGTTATTGATGCCACAAGCCTACTCAGGAAGACTGAGCTAAATGAGGTTCTGGCCTATGCAGAGAGGGACTTGGGTCATAGGCCACTGGTAGAATCAGAAACAGACATGACTATCCTTTTGTGAATGGATCCTCAGAGATGAATAGGGTGGTTGAAATGTGAATACATTCTCAGGGGCAAAACATATCTATCAACTCAACCATGCAGAGGCCACCATATTTGTAAGGGAGCCCAGCACATATAATGGTTGCTAGGTCAGGTACACCAGCCTTTCTCTTGTTGATAGATGACCATTTACCTGAGACTCTGTCTCTACACTGACATAGCTTAGCCTCAATAGAGAGGAGAAAATGATAATTCTAAATGGTTAAACATATATCTCAAGCCTATGTTAGGTAGGACATGGAATTTTAATCTGAGACTAGGTATTTAAACTGGAAAGAATTATAATTATGGAAAGTGACTCCCAAGTTTTAGATTCAGTCCAAGATATTACTAAAGGGCCAGAAAGAGATTTAATGGTTAGAAAAGTGATGGCAAAGAATACAACTGTGGCACATCTTTGCCTCACTGAATTGAAATTCTTTAGTCTTTGTTTGTACAAAGTCATGACATATATCCTAAAGAAAAAAGTGGCTTATCCCTCAATATCATGTTAGATAGCAGTATGTGATTTGATTTTTTTAATTCTTAGGGATGGAATCTTGAACAGAGTAGATGGCTGATAAACATTTATGGGATAAGTTTAATTTGGGTTCAAAATGGGATATTTAGGTAAAGGAACTTTCATTTGTTTATTCAACAAATATATTCTGAAGGACTATTATTTGTTAGGTTCTTCTAATGTCCTTTTCTAATCCAAACCTAAGTTTGGCATGCTTTTAAGGCAAGGAAGTTCCATTCCAAGGATTAAATGCTACTGGAACTTTTTTACAAGCTAGCAGTCATAGTGATCCTATTATACATGTTAAACCCTTGACAATTCTCTGGTTAGGTCCCACACTCTCCTTACCATAGACTCCCTACCATTCTCAAAGCCAAAGTTATCACAATTATTTACAATGATTATACATGAATTCTTCCATCTGTTCCTGGCCACCAACCTTTACCCTACCAGCCCCTGTTTTCTTCTAATGCTGTCATTCCTGTGGTGGGCTGAATGATTATACTCTCAGAATACAGGTCCATGTCTTAACCCTTGGAACCTGTGACTGTTACCTTATTTAGGAAAGCATCTTTGCCATATGATTGAGTTAAGATCTCATGTTGAAATTAGGGTTTTTATATACCTATCACATGTGTATATAAATAGACTTAAGGCATAGTAATATTTACCATTTCAAAGTGGCCTCTTCTGAATGAGACAAGGAACAGGTGGTTTGAGCATGACTCAGACCTCTCCCTGATCCCTCAAGCACAGTTTTCTTAGATTTCCATATGCATTACAACCAGGCTGATGGAATCAGTTATTTCTTAGCTGAGAGAAATTAACAGAAGAGTTTGGTGTCTCATAAGTTGATGATCTTTGATTTTCCAAGATTGTATTTGCCACTGTCTTGCCCCCCAAAAGAAATCTAGAGCAGCCCTTTAAGCTATATCTTCAGTTTAGTCAGGTTTTTCTAAGCCTGTCTTCTTGACTTCTCATGCATATAAGTTGTCTCATATAACATAGTCATTATAAAGCTGTCCGATTAATCCCTTTTTCCAATATATTATTTGCACAATAACCAAGGAAACTATTCTTAGATAATGTTAGTTTGTCCATTTATTTCCTGAAATTTTTAAAAAACGGTTTAAGTTGACTGTGATGCATATAGTAAGATTAATAACAAAAAATAACACAAATCAGGTCGCAAGAAAGAAAAGGTAACTAGGATGGAGCCAAATGGAGGTTAACATATGCACTAGATAGAAAATGTTTATGACTTGATAGAAATGGATCACAAAGTTGGTCCTAAACTTTCCAGCACCAAACTAAAGAAGAAAAGTGCATGTATTTTTGGAGGAAAAATAGACTGATCATTCAGGAATTACAGAAGTATTTCCAATACTAGAGAAGAGAGAGGTACATTTTCTGTGGATCCTTCCTCATGGAGATGGTACCAGAATGTATAATTGACAGCATTTTCAAAACATCCTTTCAATGCACGTGCAGTTTCTCCCTCAGAAATATGTTCTGTGTCTGCTACTCACCATCTCTACCATGCCAGCCAAATCTTGCCTGGATCAGGCCCAGTATCTCTTTGATTTCCTTGTTTATCACTCCCTGCATGCCTCCTCCACCCTTCAAACACCACCAAGTAGCAACTGGCATGGGCTTTTTTTTAAAACATAGAAATAAGAAGAGGTTATTTCTTTGTATAAGAACTTCTAGTTGCTGATACTTTGAATTAGAAAAAAACTGTTAAGTCCTTACCTGGGCTTACTGGAATTCTGGCCCCTGCTTTTGTGAGTTTGTGCCTATACCTGGGCCTCTGCACTAACATTATCTCCATTATAAATGACCTCCCCTGAATTTCTCATGCCTCTGACCTTTCCATGCCTCTCTGGTTCTCATCTTTTGGATTACAGTTCCTGTGTCATCATCCACACACCCAGGCCTTCCCTGGTCTTACCATAGAACTCAAACCAGGAAGCACAGAGGTGCAGGCTCTCCCAGTCTAGTTGCTGGCACCACTGAATGTGTTTGGGAGAAGAAAGAGTACTGCATGCCAGGGGGTGTCCTGCTTGGTTTATCTTCTCTAGGTGCAGAACCACCTGAACTTGTCAGAAACTACCAGTGAGCTTTAGACAGGGAATTGGAGAACTGGAACTCTTCTTTGTTTTGTCTTCTCATGTGAAAATAATGATATGTCTGTTACCTGCCTCCTGGACTGTTGAGTACTAAGACCAGATGATATGGAAGTCAGAAGAATTAATGTATTTGTCCAATATCCTGAGACTTTAAAGTTGGTCAAGAGCTAGGGTTTGAGTAAGGGATGCTATTGAGTGTTTGCCCTAAATTTGTAAAACTGAAGCTTAAACTGAATTAAAGAAACATCCAGCTTTTTCATATGAATATCACATAGCAATTGGAAAACCTAGACCCAATTTTAACCACTCATTTAAAAATGGAATTAAACTAACACCTCAGATTTAAAATAAAACTATAAATTTATGGGAATTTGATGTTCTGTGAATCTTTTATGAGGCATGGTTTAAAAAAATATTAAGACATTATTTTCTACTATTTGTAGTCCCTGTGAAGAGCAGGTATGTGAACAATCCTGGGGTTCATTCATGGCTCTGAGATGCTTTGCCAAAGTGGTTTTAAAATGCACCCTCAGGAGGTTTAATACAGTCTAGATGCTCTGCTCTCATTAACCATAATGGTAACTCTTGTACCCATCCTCCCCTCTACCCACAGCCCTGAAAAATAACCCTCTAACACTGTTTGTGTCTTTCTCTTTGATTTTAATGGATTTTTTTTTTTAAGTGAAGCAGCTCTGTGCAATCCTCAGGGCCATCAGACTACTAAATGATAAGCACTAGGGCTTCATTTTGGAGTGCTTGGCCTACACACGCTAGAAGAATTTGGGCCAGGACTTATTCTCTTATGGACCATATGCTTCTCTTTTGTTTGGTTTCAAATGAAACTACTCTTTGTCCCCCATCCTTCATTTTCCCCCACACAGCTTACCCTCCTGTTAGAATAATCAGTACTCAATACATACTTTGTGCTAATGAAGTTTTGAGACTACTGAAATGTTAAGCAAAGTATTTCATTTATTCAAACCACTTGGTATTCTTAATGCATTTTGCTAGTAACCAGCTAATGAATTGCTTGACTAAATAAATGTTGTGTTTAAATTATGTCTATGTAAAAGCAATCTTGTTTATATCAAGTGTAATACATTTTTAAATCTTGCACTTATTTTTTCTAATTATAAGGATATCTACATATTGCAAAATATTATTATCTCCTTTATACAAAATAAAAACCACCTATAATCTCATTAACCAGAAATAACCTTAGATAAAATTTCAGTTTTTCTTTCCAGTTTTGTTGTCTTATGTTTCTCTAGAAAACAGAAACATTTTATAACTTGACTTTTAACCTACTTCATTGTTGACATAGTCTGATGTTTCAATATGTACTTCAAAGGGATTTTTAATGATGGTTTGATAGTGTGCCATATGGATCTACTATAATTTATTATTTACTAATGACTTTTCAACCTACATGTAATAAATATTTTGGTACAGAATTATTTGTCATATTTCTGATGAATTTCTTAAACTGGAATCACTTGCCTGCTAAAAAGTTGTGTGTTGTTTAAATTGGAAATAATCCTAAATTTGTTTTACACCAGCAATGTACAAGAGTACACAGTACCCTTTTAATCTTTAAGAATTAGATTTTCTAGCATTGTCCAAACCTTAGTCAAATTGTTAGGTTTTATCTATCTCATTGTTGCCATTTGTATTATTTAATTGATAGCATGGTGAACCTTTACATGTATTTATGAATTCTTTTATTGATAAGTTACCTGTTAAGGTTCTTTGCTCCTCTCTCTCTCTCAACTCAATTCGTTAGGAATGTTTTAGGAAAAAACCTAGTAGCTATATTGCTTACTGCAAATATTGTTCCTATTTTGGTCCCAGCTTCTTCAGCATGCTTATGATATATTGACACATAGAATTTTTTTTATAGTTAAACTTACCAACTTTGTGATTTCTATTTCCAGTTCATTTATGCTTACAAGGTTTTTCTATCAGTAATATATCTTTTTTTTTAAACATGATGTTTCTTTATTCTTTTTTTCCCCCTTTTACTAGTCTGTTATCACCAACATGTTCATAGCACTTTGTAGGAACATTTTAAAATTCACTTTATCTTCCCAGAAACCCTTTGAAGAGGGTTAAGAATGCTATTCCCAAGTTTATAAATGAAGAGACTAGGGTATAGCATTGAGCCAGACAGAAGTCTGACCACATTTTCACATTCTGAAAATAATAGTATTCATACACTTGGTTATCAAGCTCTTAAATTGGTTTTTATGTTATCATTTGCCAGTTTTACATATTCCCTACTTGAAGATAATATTGAAAAGGTAGATATTGGGAAATGTAGCAAGATTATAATGTGATTTTTGAGTTACTAAAGATATTATATTCAGTATGCTGTTGCAATATTGTTTTATATACCACATAATATTTAATATAATTGTGGTATAAAATGTATTCTGTGACATTGTAATTCCTTGAAAATAATCCCTACATGGCAGTTCAGGGTTAGCTAGATCCTGAGGCTGAACACGTCCTTTGACCATTGATGAAGAACACAAAAGCCACATCAGTATCAAGGCAACATCTTTTTGTGGCCCTGGGGAGATGGATGCAGAGATGCAATAAATAATTGACTTCATACAATTCTGATGCTGTACCAAAGATAACTGATAATTGATGGAAAAAAGTTTAAGAATATGTGAAAGATATAGCAAGATTGATGAAAATTACACATTTAGTCACAAACTTACATCACATTATGGAAGTAATAGAAATAGGAAAGATGTCTCAAGTTCTGTATTTTGTGTTCAGTTCTCAGACCACTTCCTGAAGGACCCTTATGAATTTTTAGAAATGAATAAAAATTTGTCCTAGTAAAAGTATATTGAACCTAACCCAGAAGTAGAATTGACTCTTGATTCTTCAGAGGTTTTCACCCACTTTTTGTCATTAAAAAATGCTTTTCAATCGCTCAGTCTAACAACTTCCTGACATGTTTTTATAGCCCAAACTCAACAGAAATTGCAGTGAAGAATTCCCGGTCTGACATGCCTTTGAACATGAAAGGGTTTTGAAAGTGTGATGCTGCTACTCATCCTCTGTGGGGTGGAGACACCAGTGATTTTTTTTTTTCTTTAATCAAAGGCAATTGAAGTATGCATTACAATTGAATTCTCACTTTACCAAGTCCCCTATTTTAACAATGATGTGATGGTTCACTCCTACCAAAGTGATCCCTGTCATTGTCCCAACTGTGACAACATAGAATTCAGAATAAATGTGTTACCCTGTGACAAAGATTCTGCCTGCAAAATCAAGTCATCATTTCCTTTATTTATTTGACTTTACTCATGTAAAATTCATACCATGAGATATTTCTAAGCATTTGACACATGTTCATTTAATGCTCAAGGGCAACCTTATGAGGTAGGTAGTGTTGGTACCTCCATTTTATATATTAGGGAAAGAGAGTATCTTTCCCTAATCTTAATTAATATAGCTCAGATAGCTACCAAGTGGCACAAACAGGTTCAAACCCAAGTGGTCTTACTTTAGAATTATGCTTTTAATCAGTGGTTCTGGGGCCCCTGAGGGTCTACAGGACCCCTTCTGGAGGACCCATGAGATTTTTCCTTTTCTAACTACATATCTGTATGAGACCAGCTTTGCTTCCTACATTTGGCCACAAGACATCATGACAGATTGGATATAAAAGCAAATGAGAATGCAGTTGTCTTCTATCAAATCATTCATTAGAAATTTACAATACAATGTAACAATGTAACTTTATATTTTTCATTTTGAAAAATATGATCATCATAAAAATATTTATCAGTAGTATAGTCACATGAGTACAGGCTCTTTGGTATCATCAATAATTTTCAACAGTGTAAGATAGTATAGAAGCCAAAAGTTTTGTAGACTGAACCCATGGTGTGCTTCCCTCTTTATTTCTGCCACTTCTCCCTGTTTCCTCACTATTTCTGCTTTAATTTTCACTTACAAAAAAAAAAAAGAAAGAAAAGAAAATGAGTCTCAGCCTGTGTGAGGTTCCTGTGTCCAATCCCCAGTAACACAATGTGAAAAAACACACACATCAAAACCAAAGGGAGTTGCAGTTGTAGCTCAGTGGTAGAGTGCTTGCCTAGCACACAAGAGGCACTGGATTCAATCCTCAGCACCACATAAAAATAAATAAAATAAAGGAATTTTTAAAAACTATACTTTAAAAAATATACTTACATATAGTTTTTCAAAAACTATACTTTAAAAAAAAAGGAAATTTTGAATGATGAGAGGCAGTATTCGTGGGCCAAGAAGTGTAAGTTTTGCAACCCAGAGTTTGTATTTGAATCCCAGCTCAGCTCATGGGGAGCAAGGCCCAGGGAGATACCTAACTTTGCTTTCCTTCAGTTATAGTCTCCTTAAAATGGGGAGTGATAGTATCCACTTCAGAGGGTCATTATGAACATCGTCTAAGTTAACATATACAAAATTCATAAACCATCCCTGGTGCATAAAAACATTGAAATAATAGCTTCATTGTTGCTGGTGTTTCTATTCAGTTATGAGAGTTATGGAGTCAAATGTAATCTTGAGTTCTATGAATTTTCTTAAAGTTTTTCTCTTCCTCTTGGTAAACATTTTATTTATTAATTAAAGCATAAACTTCCTTCCTATTTTATTTTACTTTGGAGGACTGGGTCTCTGAAAGAGGCCACTGTCATTACTGTGTGGTTAGTTCTATTTGGGGTAGAATTGCTCTCAATGCATTTCTCTTCTGGTAAATCCATAAATACTGACATTAATGCTGTCATCCCTCCTTCATCACTCAATTCCCTCTATTGTTTGTAGTTCGCATCCCGTAATGTATAGATTTTCTTCTTCTCCTCATAATGTCAAGGGGTCCCTGTGTGGGGTCTGGGCCAGGGATGGGGAAGCATCTCCTGTCTGCACATGGGGCTCTGCAGGCTTCTTGCCAGATCTTACTCACTTTGCCTCCTGTTCTAGGCCCGTTCTTTGGTTTTCTTCCCACACGGCTTCAGCTCACACTAGGATCCTATTACCTTTACTTAGTGGCTTGTTTCTCTGCAGCCCATCCATACCCCAGGTCAGAGGTGTTCCTTCAGGAGCCGCTCAATGTCTGCCTGTCAGTTTATAGTGCCCACTCTCTTGTGTGCTTTGCTTCCTCTTGTCCGTGGCAGTTTGCTGTCCCCACAGGGAACCTCGTAACCAGCTGCATTTTATCCAGCAAAGTGGCCTCTACTCACATGTTCTTCTGACAGATTAAGGACTGTCAACTCACCAGGGACTCCTTAGAGTGAGACACCAAAGACTGGTGTCAGTGTGGGTGGCAGAGGGAGAGTCCTCAGTGTCCAGATATACTCTTAGCATCTTTGTGTGTCACAGTGCTTTGATATGAGTTTCATTTCTCCCGATGATCTGGAGAGATTCTTTTCCTTTCACATACTTCTAGTTGTCTTACTGACATTGGAGATAAAATGCTTGTGATAAAGATTGGAGGATTTTCAATTCTAAAGGGGCTCTCACCTTGGTTCCTCTTAACTGAAAAACATTTGCCTTTAATATATATGTATATATGTACACATATATGTTATATGTGTGTGTTTATATATATGCATATATTAGTGTGTTCATACACACACGTATATATATATATATTTGCAAAATTAAATATTTTGAACTTTGCTTATTTGCATTCATTCCTTCTGCCAAAAAAGATATAAACTGACTTATAAAAATATAGTGTAACAGATTTATTTTGATTATGAGTGAAACTGGGGCAAAGGGAAAACATCTGGAATATTTCAAATGTACTATGTGAACATAATTTTCAAAATAAAAATAGAACAAAATGTTTCAAACTAATAGGAAAGTTCAGTGATCACCTATTGATCTCTGGTCAAGATTAATCAACTTTAACATCTTGATACACCCATGCAATGTTTCTCTGTAGGCAGGCAGACAGATACTTTTGCTAAACTGTACAGTGGCAGTCAGCTGCAGACACCATGGTATGTCACTCCTAAGTGCCTGAACATGCATTGCCTAAGAATAAAGACACCTTTCATACAACTACACCCCATTTACTGCATACAAAAAAATCCACATCAGTTCAATGACATCATAGTATTTTCTGTGCTCACATTTCCTTAATGGGCTTATTTCCGCTATGATACAAGATCTGCTGAAGATTCGTAAATTACATTTGGTACTTAATCTTATTAGTACCTCTTGATCTGCAGCAGTTCCTTAACTTCCTTGGTTCTCCATGACATCAGATCATTTGACAATTCCAGGCCAGGTTCCCCATGCCATACACTGTTTTTTTGATTCATCTTATTGTTTTCTCATTCAGTTTAGGTCACAGTTCTGGCAGGAACAGAAAGTAGGTATTTCTGTCTATATAACAGTGCATCATATCAGGGCACACAATATCAGGCTATTAGAATAACTCCTGGCAATAACTTACTGGACCACTTGGTTAAATGGTGACTACCAGATTGCCCCATTATAAAAGACACATTTTTGGAATTTTTAAATTAATATATAGTAAGGAATAGTGGACCCCACCACTCTTTGTCTGAAATACAAAGACAAAGTTAGATTTATTATAAAGGAGAACTGCACTGGTCACATACAGTTTAATTGCATAGGTCAAACTGTGACGCATGGAGTTAGGCTGATTTTCAGAAATTAGCAGGTTGACATGATATATTTAGGTTGATTGATTGATGTGTGTAGATACAAGAGTCTGTTTCTGATTGGCTGACTTTTAGCAACAAAGAGCTCCTACTAATTGGTTGACTAGTACAAGTGTCAGTTGTAAAGACTTCAATCTGGTCCTAGATACTCCTGGTTACCATGGCTCCAGGACAGTCAATCTCTTCCTTGGCTCATATTGACTTCAATTCTCAGGTGAGTATCTAATTCTCTAATATTATTTCCCCCAGCCATTTATTTTAGCATTTACTATTGCTACTTGCCTGAGTCGTTTATAATATGGGGTTTCTGGAGGCACTGGCTTTCTAATTCTATGGAACTTTACCCCCTGCCCTTTTACCTTTAGTCTGTTTCTGTCTCATCTGGTTGATTCAGATTCTTTTAAATTCTGGGTGTTATAATCTCTTGCTATTATGTCATTTTGATTAAATTTACCCAATTTAGCAGCAGTTACCCCTTTGTGTAGGTGTATATGTCCTTCGGACAAGACCCTATTAATCTTTGAACATCTTCATACTTCCTGGCACAATATGTTCCAAGATCATTCTATACCTCTATGCTCCAGAGCTAGAATTAGCTATTTCTTTCTTTTTTTGGGAGGAGGGGGCAGGGATTGTTGCCTCTTGGGATTAAACTCAGGGGCACTTGACCATTGATCCCCATCCTCAGCCCTAATCTGTATCTTTATTTAGAGACAGGGTCTTGCTGAGTTGCTCAGCACCTCACTTTTGCTGAGGTTGGCTTTGAATTTGTGATCCTCCTGCCTCAGCCTCCTAAGCCACTGGGATTATAGGCATTCACCACTGCTATTTATAAAGAACCCTGGCTCATTGCTATTCAGATAACCTTTTTGATAGACATTCCTTGTGGAAAAGATAGATAATATGCATGAATGTATAAATAAAATTTAAATAATGGATGGATAATAATACCTCCATTAAAATCTAGCATAGTGATTGTGCTTCTTCACACCCCCCATTTCATATTTGTACTTTTCTTATATTTATTCTACAATCCTATGGTATACTGAAAATAATTTCAGAACTATAACACCATGCCAGGTGCGGTGGTGTATGCCTGAAATCTCAGCAACTCAGGAGTCTGAAGCAGGAGGATCACAAGTTCAAAACCAGACTCAGCAACTTAACAAGGCCCTAAGCAATGTGGTAAGACCCTATCTCAAGCTAAAAATTTTTTAAAAAGGACTGGGGATGTGACTCAGTGATTAAATCCCCCTGGGTTTAAATCCAAAACAAAATAAACAAACAAAAACAAAATAAAAACGGAATTATAATACCAAAATTCTAAATTTCTGATCAAAAAAAGTGATCTGAGTTGAAAGTAACTTTAATGATACTTTAGATTTTTCTGTAGTTATAATTTGATTATTTCAAAACACATAAAACAGTATTTGTGCACTAAGGAGCAGACATTATGAAGGGTGATGACCACTTCTGTAGAGACCAGCACTGATGAAATTTTAATAGTGGTAGTAATTATGGGTAATTGGAAGATTACTATATGTACAACACTCTTCTAAGTAGTTTGTGTGTCTTCTCATTAATCCTCATGAAAAATCCTTTAAGATAGTAACGGTTGCAATATCTTTTTTTGGTCACCAGTGAAAACCATGAAGTCATGTTGGTAGTAATCAGCAGACCTGAGACTCAAATCTGGACATTTGGAATCCAGATTTTTAGCCTGTATGTTGTACATGTATTTTAAAATTTTAATAATAAAATAGCTACTCATAGCAACCTTTGTTTCCCCTCATTGGAATTGCTTTTTAGTTTGCCTTTCCCATTAGAGACTACAATTCTATCATCTAGTGTTAAATCTGTCACATCTAGAACAGTACGTGATACATGGATATGCTCAATGGATTTTTTTTTCTTCTCTTTTTTTTTTATTTGCTTATTGATTCATTGAGCACAAATGGAGTACAGCTATTGTTTCTCTGGTTGTACACAAAGTAGAATCACACCATCTGTGCATTCATACATGTACATAGGGCAATGATGTCTGTCACACATTCTGTTATATTCTTACCCCCCACCCCAACCCCTCCTCCCTTCCCTCTATGCTATCTATCCTTCCTCCATTCTTGCCCCACCCCCCCCCCCCCCCGCATTATGCATCATCATTCGTTTATCAGAGAGACCATTCAGCCTTTGGATTTTGGGGATTGCTCAATGGATTTTTAATAATGGAAGTTTAGTCTTGATTTCTGTGTCAGATGTTGTGCTAAAACCTTAAATTTAATATTTTGACTTTTTCATCATGCAGAAAAAATGTTAGTATTCATATTGTGAGAAAAGAGGCAGATTTAAAAAGGCAACATAATTGCCCAAAGCCCTTCAAAATAAATACTAGGAACTTAGACCCAGGTCTTCTTGTCCTAGACGCCTATTCTTCATTATCATCCATCAGACCACTTTTTCAAATGAAATTCTTCCCACCCAGTTCATTGGTACCCTTGTAGAAGAGCAGGTATTTGGCCCATTACAAAAAAACAAGAAAGATAACAGGCCCAAAAGTATCATTATGTGGAACAGATGCTCCATCCAAATTCAGAAAATAAAGATAATATGGAAAAGAAATAATGTTGTCCTGGGAGTCCTAGAGCCCCGTCAAGGAGAACAAATATATGATGACTATTTTAACTTAAGTTTTACAGAAAACTAATTGTTGACCTTTTCTGTGCTTACAGAATTGTGATATAGGCTTCGAATTTCAGGTGAGTTTGAATTGCAGACATTGGCCATAAATCCTGACTTCTCTATGCTGGGTCTTCACTGCTGTCTCAGTTTTCTCCACTCCACAGGATGCCCAGCTCAGGCATCTGATTTCCTTCTGCTATCCTCAGTATCTTGCATTTTTCATTATTGACCTTGAATTTTGTGTTTCACATTATTTTCCTACTGAAGCTGCTGTCATTTCATTCATTGTCAGGATACAAAGATAAAGGGAACAGAGTAAGGATACTAATGACTCTGAAATGGAAAATCTTTGCAATCAGCTTTATCAGGCAGTATTCTGAAGTTGGGATTTGTCTTGCTTGTTGGCAACTCCGTGAATGGTGTATTGGTAAGGGTGAGTTGGTAGCAAGATCTCTTAACCAGGTACATGGAATGTTTTCAGTGAAAGAAGAAACTACAATAGAATGAGAAGAAATCTTTTCCATTACTTAGGGAGGAAAACTATATCCATAATGTTAAAGAGACTCATTGGATATTTGCCTCTAAAAATATAATGGATTACTGGCAACAGAGGATCATTCCAGATTAGTAGTGTAGCCACAGAAAACTCACATGAAGGTAATATGAAAATGTGAATATTCTTAGAGGACTAAAGTAGACATGCTTTCTAAGTCATCTACTACTTGCAAATAGCAAAATAACAGATTCAGAGTACATTTCATTGTAAGTTCTTATGGACGTACTAGGGCAGTAAACAAATGCTACTAGACTTTTTACAAATTTCATATGATACTAGGAAACTGAATAGTGAATAAATTAAGATCTTATATGTGATGTAGCAGAATGAAATTTAACCCCTATCTCTTACCCTTCCCAAAACTCAAAGTGAATCAAAGACCTCGAAATTAGACCAGAAGCCCTACATACACAAGAAGAAAAGATAGGCTCAATACTGCATCATGTCATCTTAGGAACTGACTTCCTCAACACGACTCCTAAAGTGCAAGAAGTAAAATCAAGAATCAATAAATTGGATGTTATCAAACTAAAAAGCTTCTTCACAACAAAGGAAACAATCAAGAATGTGAAGAGAGAGTCTACAGAATGAAAGAAAACCGTTCCCACCTGCACCTCAGAGCATTAATCTCCAGGATATATAAAGAGCTCAAAAACTTGACATCAAGAAACAACCCAATTAATAAATGGGTAAAGGAACTGAACAGACACTTTACAGAAGAAATGCAATGGTCAACAAATATATGAAAAAGTGTTCAGTATCTCTAGCAATTAGAGAAATACACATTAAAACTACACTGAGATTTCATCTCACTCCAGTTAGAATGGCAATTATCAAGAATACAAGTAACAATATTGGTGAGGATGTGGGGGAAAAGTACATTCATACATTGCTGGTGGGATTACAAACTTGTGCAACCACTCTATAAAGCAGTATGGAGATTCCTCAGAAAATTTGGAATAGAACCACCATTTGACTCAATTGTCCCACTCCCTGACATGTACCCAAAGAACTTAAAATCAGCATACTATAGTGACATGGCCACATCAATGTTCCTAGCAGCTCAATTCACAATAGCTAAGCTATGGAACCAACCTAGGTGCCCCTCAACAAATGAATGGATAAAGAAAATGTCTTATATATACACAATGGAATATTACTCAGCCTTAAAGAAGAATGAACCTACGGCATTTGCTGGAAAATGGATGGATCTGGAGATTATTATGATAAGCAAAATAAGCCAATCCCCCTAAAAAAGGTCAAATGTTCTCTCTGATATGTGGATGCTAACATACAGCAAGAGGGGGAGGGGAAGAGTAGAAGTTTAGTAGATTAGACAAAGAGGAATGAAAGGAAAGGAGGGGGAAAAGGAATAGGAAAGACAGTGGAATGTTTCTGACATAACTTTCCTAGGTACATATATGAATATACCACAGAGAATCTCTACATCACGTACAACCACAAGACTGGGATCTTAATTAGAATAAGATGTACTCCATGTTTGTATAAATAAACTATGTTCTAGGGCAAGTATAACTAAAAAGAACAAAATTTTTTAAAAAAGATCTTATATGTGGATTCAGACCAACAGAAATGTAAATCTTAATGTAGCTATTTGCTATCCTTTGGACTTTGGGCAATTTAATTATCCTCTCTGAGAAATGCCTTTAATTTGTGTAAAAGAAATGGGTTGAAAAGTCATGGGCCCTGGCATTGAATCCAAAGGAAAAGCTGAACAATAGCAAACTTCAGAAATAATTGAAATTAGTACAGTTTTGGGCATTGTGGTTATAGAAATGACAGTTTCCTCAGGATGCTGCCATTGAAATACCATCCATCTCTTCATGACTCTCTAAACTGCCAGGAGTCAAATTTCCAGAGCACACCTTTTGTTTGATCTATTCTGAATCTCTTGCCTGAGAGCAAGAAAAGTGTTTTGCTTGATCTCCTATCAGGACTTCTTCCTTTCGGGGAGGAGTAGGTATCCCAAAAGAATCTGAGTGGGAATAAATTAGCTGGACAACACCACAGATGTCCCTGTGTGGGTTTAGAGATAGAAACTTAGAGATTGTGTGTGTGTGTGTGTGTGTGTGTGTGTGTGTGTGTCTATACTTTCATACTACTACAATATCTGTCTCTACTTCATGAATCAGATATAGAATTAGGAATTTTTTAATGACACATAGAATTTTGACACGATGACAGCCATGCTTTGTCATTGCATATTTTAGAATTTAAATTCTGATGCCATAGCCTTCACTTCAAAGATTGTTAAAATTCATCTTTGAACTTTTAAGATGCCCAAGAAGAAAAAATGTGTCATAATGTTATCCAAATCTCATGGAGCAAGAATAGAATTTGAGCTGACTCAGAAGGAGAATTTTTGACATTTTGAAAAATTTTATACTGTCTGTAGGGTTATATTTTTGTTTTCATCTTTTCTATAAAGATGATATAAATTATATGAAAGAGTAAAATTCAACTCGAATTCTCTAATTAAATCTACTGATAATCATCTATTTATCCAAAATTCTCTCCTATGTTCACAAGTTTCACAAATGTCATTTATGTGCCCACCATTATTCAGTGATATAATTTTCCATCTGTAATTGGGGTGGAGTTATTCCCAAGTAATCAAAATTAATTGATATACTAAATGAAATTCATAATTCAGAGATACTGTGTCTTGTATTTCTTCTTTATTATAAAACATATCTCTTCATGGAGAGTAGTATTATAGAACATTCCTTCTTTCTTTGCATGCAGTACTGTATTTCACAGGACTAGTTTTGCTGGGTTGACTTTCTAAATTTCACAAATCCAGTTATTTCTCTAATTTCAAATGCCCATATCCTCACCTAAACTCTCAGCATTTCTCACTTGGACTATGTATTTTCTCTTCAATCCATTTTCTGTGTGGTAGTCAAACAGAAGTCTGAAACACAAATCCGAATACTTCCCATTCCCCATTAAAAATCTTTTGATGGCTTTCATTTGTACACAGGGTAAAGACTTACTCCTTTCCAAACATGGCCTTCAGAGGCCTCTGGCTTTGCTTTACTTATTCTCCCCAGGTCATTTTTTATGAGGCTGTCTTCCATGCCTAGCCATACCAGTCTCTTCCTTTCCCCCACCAAATCATGATTTCTTCAGCCATGGGGAATTGACTTATTTCATCTCTTTTGACTGGATATTTCTCCCACTGACCTTACTGTGTTTATTCCTGCTCATTCTACCAGTGTCACCTGATGTGGCCTGTATTCTAGAAAAATTTTTCTGATACCCCAATCTTACTCACCTCCTTATATATTCTAATGAAATCATTCCTCTTCTTCCATAGAATTCACCTGTTTGTGATTTCTAGGATGATCATGGCATTTCCATCTGCATCCTCTACACTGAAAGCAAGAAGCAGTATCTTTTTTTTACTCATTATGGTAATCTCAGCATGTTGTCTGTAGTAACCACTGAAATATCATTTATTGAAAGAAAAGGAGATAGAATGAATTTTTAGAGGAAATAATGCCATCTACTCCTGCAGATGATAAATATACTTGTCCAAAATTTTCGAACAAAGGAATATCTGCCTCTGATACCAACTTGAAAGCCATGAATTTGCCAAATATAGTATCCATATAATATAATTTCTATAATGTAGACAGTTTTGAAAACTTGAAGTTCACAAAACGAAATGACCCTCACATTTGTCCTACAAATGAATTGCTACAGATCCTATAGAATACATCCAGCCCTTCCCACCTATGTACTACCCCTCAAATATACCATGTGAAAAACAGATATGAGTCATGTATGCCATTGGAATAAATATTTGCAAACTGTTTTGTTAATACTTAATACATAAAAGATGCTGTAAAATAACAGGTAAAGCTCAATTTTGTTGTCTGTGAAGAGTACTATCAGAAAATAGTATCAGGCTTTCACATTTCATTGATGACTTTATTGATTAATTGGAATAAAATGAGATTATGGAGAAAGTTGGTCATATTTGTGAAGTCCCCTGAAAATGAGGTGAAATCAAACCTGATTTTTACCAATGGCCTATTGGTCTCTTGCACAAAGCTAAAATGAATTGGCATGAGGAGGTCATAGTTCGTAACTATGGCGTTATTGTCAACAAGTTGTAACCATGAAGGTCTGTTTTCACTGAAGCCTAGTAAAGTGAAACATTCGAGAGACAGGCTGATGGGGGAAGAAAGAACTTTATTTATTATTGGCAATAAGTTGGAGGTGGGGACTCTCGTCCTTAAAAAAAAGTGGCTATCTTGTTAGGCACAGGGCTTTGTACAGGGATTTGGGGGAAAGCACATTAGATAGGTGGGTGCCAGGGTAGTTACAAATTTCAGGTGACCTGCTTTTCCAATGCATGTGCTGCTACTATCCGTCAGTCGCTGGAGGCTTTGGGTTTTGTAAATCTAAAAGAGTTACTGATTGGAAAGTTTTATGACTTGTCATTTTAGATCCTCTTCCCAGGAACACTAGCTCTGCAATTAATCATTAGGAGAGAAAAGGCATCTTTCTTCAGAGAAGAGTGAGGATTAATCAAAAGGCACTTGTCCCCCAGAGAAGAGGGGAAGATACTAGAAAGGCCACTTTTGCTGGACAAGATAGTGAAACACACCTTTTCACAGAAGAACTGTTTTAACCCATAAGGTGGCTTCATCTGGAGGGATCATCTTCAGCAAAGTTAACAGAGACTAATAACTTAGTTTTTGGCTGCATGACTTCCAAAATTAGTGATTTTAAAAATAATTTCGAAGCAAGTAGAGCTAGAGGGTTTATTTAGATTTTCCCTTAGTCTCAAAATTAAAGCTTAATAAAAGTATTCATAATATGAAAAGAGTTCAATGGCTGATACAGTGCCATTGGAATGCCAGTGAATGCCCATTGGATGGTAGAAATCTAAAAGTTTATCAACATCTTAGCCAGGGCAATCTGTTGGGGATTCAGGCAGCTCTTGGAGACTTACTGCAAGAAAAACAGCAATCAAAATCAGAGCCCAGGTAATATGACTTCCCAATCCATAATCTGATTATCATAAGATAATAGAGCTGAAAGAAACTTTGGGAGATAAGCTCAAATGGGAAGTGAAGGTGAAAAGGATGAATGTAATAGGGAAGGTGGACCTGTATTATAAGCAACTAACAGGTTGTTTGCAACTTTGTCATAAGATATTTTCATGTAGGTTTTAAGAAACATTTTGTTGCTAACAACTACATTTATTAATTGATATCTTTTCTTTGAAGCTTTTATATTCAGTAATAACAGTTACTGCTTACTGAATGCTCACTGACTTGGTTAAACCTCACTTAATATGTAAACTAGAAGAAACCAAGTGTTAGGGAAGTAACCTGTCCAAATTCACCCAGCCAGCTACTAATGGTGTCTCCAGATAATGAGACCATTCTAATTGCAAAAATAATTTCAAGTACTGGGTCATTACAGGTCTGGGCCTAGCCTTGTTTAGATAGCTAAACTGGGTTAGCACTTTACTGAAAGAGAAAGAGAAAGAGAAAGAGAAAGAGAAAGAGAAAGAGAAAGAGAAAGAAAAGAAAAGAAAAGAAAAGAAAAGAAAAGAAAAGAAAAAAGAAAAGAAAGAAGGAAGGAAGGAAGGAAGGAAGGAAGGAAGGAAGGAAGGAAGGAATATTTCAGATGGATTTCTGTTCATTATTTTATACATTTTTCTGGTTTTACGACTCATGATCTAAATTAACAGGGAAAGAGCTTTGAGTAAAGTTGAAGGATTAGTAGAATTGCAAACCTTTCTGGGCTTGTAGGTGGGAAAGGAGATCCTTGCTCTCTGGACCCATTGGTTCACTCCAGTGATATCATACTGATATACACTTTGATTTCCACCCTGAACTCAAACACGACAATTGGGGTTTTCAGCTTCTTCATCATACTTTGAAAACAATTGTAAATTAAATAACTACTTAATTTGATTTCCACATTTGGACATACTACAGGACAGAAAAGTGACCCAGCCATATAACCAACAAGGAACTATTTCATCCTTTCATAATCAAACATTTTTTTCCTTAGGCATATTTTCTTTTGAAGTAATTTTCTTCATTATTTTGTTAATCACTTTCTCATTTGAGGGTGTGGTTGAACACAGAGACTATGTGCTACCACTGAAGCTTCGGAAAAGTCATGAGATACCGCAAATCCATATATTTGGCAGTTCTTTTATTAACTTTATTATACAATTGTAATTATCAAGTGGCTATGATGTTAAATATTTGGGTTAGGATGAGAAAGAACTTCAAACTACTTACTCAACAGGAACTTTGTTGAACCAAAACTGTTTAAAATAGAAATGATATGAATGTGCATATAGTTTAATAGCAGGTGTACTTATATTTTAAGAAAGTATTTTGTAATTATTTTTTCTGATCATTTGTGCTGTGAAATTGTTTGTGTAGTAAAATTAACCTTACTTTAAGATATGTGTCACATAAAATGTAGTGTTACATAAAATGCTTTATTTCCTTCTCTCTCCTAAATATTTTTAAGTAAAACTAGGATTGTATTCCACTTATGATATTGTTCTTCTCATTTTTAACATCACAAGGTTTTCCTTATCATTAAAAGTGTTTGTTAACTTTATTTTCAGTGGTTCTGTAATAGTCCATTGATTTTATTTTCCACAATTTACTTACTTCTCCTGAATTTCAATGTTTCAGAATTTTTCACTGGTAAGTTTCATGCTGCAAACATTGTAAAATGTATGAACACTTAAGCAAAATAGAAAAGCATTTTGCTATTATCATACTCACAGAATAATAATAGAATTTCTACATGTGCCAATTTTTAAAATGAAAATAGTAAGTTTGCATTTATTTGATTACTACCAAGGTATTATTGAAAATTGAAAAAATAAGCTTATTCCTCCATTTTTAGCAGTGAGGACATTAAGGCTCACTACAGAAGTTATTAATCAAAAAATCACACAGATAAGGGAGATAAACAAAACTGACCACCCATTTGTCTGATTCCATCGTCCCTGTATGTAACCTGTTTGGTATAAATTTTAGTTTCTTGTGTTGTGTCTTCAAAACATAACATTTTATTACTACTTATGTACCATACAATTGAGCATTATGCATGTGTCACAGTCAGACTGAATGGGAATGACGAAGCTGTCAAGGTGATTTTTCTACACTTTGACCTTCAGAAGACTTCTAGGCTGCCATCTTCTTTGTCTGCCATTATGTATTTTATGTAACAACTTTAATTCACATATCATACAAATTACCAATGTGAACTGTGTTAATTCATTGGCTTTTACTGTGGTCACAGGGTTTTTAGCCATTTGTCACTGCCATTAGGTTCTGGATTTAGCAATCTGTTCATTTGTATGCCCAACATAATGTCTTATACACAGTAGGCACTAAAGAAGGAATTCTTTAAAGATGGAACAAGGCATTTTTATGATGCATGGCATTATTGTGTTAAACATGGGGGAAGTTGTTGAGAAATCAGGAGCATTCTCTGCTCCCTACAACTTTTTGGGGTGGGGGTAGGGGGTCCTTGGAGGGTTAAGACTGAAACACATGGGAAAGTAATGTCAGGATGAAATATTTGATGAAATGTCAAAAGAGGCTAATCAGTGATTTTTACTGTGGGTCCCAAGGAAAGGTAAGAACATGCTTGTGAGGTCATCCAGGACAGCTCCATAGAAATTAAGGCTGCCTCATAGTTTGGTTCATGGAGGGCTAGATCTTCACTCTTCTGAGACCACTGAGATGCAATGACTTTTGGCCAGCTTGCAAAAGATGTAATTTTTCATAGATTCTTAGATTAATAACTGAGAAAGCCATGGTGTCACTTTATTCTTCCTGTGTTCTAAGATCTAAAACGTTAATTGTGGGAAGAACAGGTCCTGGTATACGCACAGAGCGTAATAACTACTATTACTTCTTTTCCCCCCTGTTGGCTTCTGCTACTGGATCCAAAGGCATTTTTTATATTGCTGACAACCTAGACGAGTTTGATTGCTTCTTTCTCTGAAATCTTATTACATGTCTACTCATTGAGCTGTCAATTATAAATCATCATGACATTGGTTTACATGATTTGTGTGTATGCATTTTATCTAAAGATCCCCTGGAAGGCAAAAGCACTATGTCTCAAGTTTTCTTTGAAACTTCATTCCTACCAAGACTATGTATGCGCATAATATTCTTTCATTTGAATGACTCTGAGTAAAGCATGTATTATCACTTTATTACCTTTCTGGAAGAGGAAAGCAGTGATTGTACAAGTCTGCAACTTTTTGGCACTTCTCCTGATTGTGAATATATGAAATCTTAGTCTAAAATAACAGATTCCCAGGGTACTGACAATCACCTAAGAATCTGGTTAAAATGCTGATTCTTCAGTTGTGTCCTTACTCCTAAATGCTGAAGATTCTGATTTATAAAATTGAGTGGAGTATGTATGAATTGGAAATTAAAACAAAAACCGAATGCAAATACCTGTGATTTATATTTGTGAACCAGTTTTGAAAAGCAATATCCTACACAGTCAAAATTTTAAAACATGGTGTGTATCATTTAATGATGATTGAGAAAGCTGGTAAAATGTGGGGTCATTAGGATCTCTTAATTAGAAAGAAAAGAAACAAGTTTTAGAACTGAGTATTATAGGATAGAACTGCAATTCTGGAAGGTTGTTGCTTGAATATTGTTTAAATTTTGTTTATATATCTTTATAACTCAAATGAGATAAATAATGTCAGCCTACAAGAAGTTATCAATAAATGTTAAATTGATATTGAAGTGTGACTCTTTGTAGCACATCTTTAAAAAGTCATTCCTTTAAAAAGGGTGTTGAGGAATGATTTCTCAGGAACCAACATGTTTTCCAGAATGGCTTGTTCTCAGAAGAGTCAGTCACATTTTTGCTGAATAATTTCATAAGTTGGTCAACTAGTGTTTCTGGCACAAAGAATCTAGTTTGATCCAGTTCAACAATTCTTGAACGTTACCTGCTATGTGGCAAGTCCTGTAATACCTCCTGGGGTTGATATGAAAAAAAGAAAACAAAATAAAACAAAATAGTGTTTATGCAGTTATTTGTTACAGTCCAGGCATTGCGTTAGCATTTTATGTATTCAGCCAGCTGACCTCATGAATAGAGAGCACCGAAATGGCTCAAGCCAGGTTAGAGCTTTGAAGGAGGTTTATTTTGGGCTATCGGATTCTAACTCATTTGCTTCTTTAAAAAATTTATCTAATTTGTTGTCCCCATCTTAAAATATGGAAATTGATTTAGGAACGTTAAGGGCTTTGTCTGAGGCAGACCCAGGATCTAATAACCTGAGCAGCCTGGGGTTCGCTACCCACAATCATAGGTTATGTGGATGAACAAGAAGTCATGATTAAGGTTCTCTTGGGTCTTTCTATGCAGAGCAGGTTGTTGTCTTTTACAGGGTACTTTTTTTGTTTTTAAACCCCTGGTCCAATGTTGGTTTGTGCTGTTGAGGGTCAGGACCCCCAGGAAATGTACCTTATGATCTCCTCATGCAGCCTCTGAATTGCTCAGGCTGTCCACTACCCACCAAACATAGTGCATGTACATTTTTAAACCTGCAGACCAGTGTGTCCCACCAGAACTTTCTATGATGGTTGGAAAGTCCTGTGTCTAGTACAGAAGCCACTTATAGCTTGGGAGTGCTTAAAATGTTGCTAATGCCTCTGAATTTTTAATTTAATGCTAATTAATTTAGATGTAACTTGAAGGGCTGTAGGTCCTAGTGTCTGCTGTATTGAACAGCATGACTCCAGATTCATCTCTAAACCAGTTTTTTCTGCCTGTTTGAGGGTCACTGCTTTAGGGTAGGGCCCAGGCCTTAGCCACCTGATATAGGGAAGCAGCAACAACACAGCTCTTGCTGGGTAACACTTAGGGCTTTGCAGGAGCTTTTCTTTGGGCTTCATGGATTGAATTCAAAAGTATTTAAATAAAAACCCAGTCAGTAGACCATCACTCCTCTAAAAACAACAATGCTTTATTTTGTTTATTCAAAACATGCACTGTTTAAAGACCAGAGTTGGCAAAGTTTCTCTGCAAAGGACCAAACAGTGAATCTTTTCTGGATTGTGTGATCCCTGTTACACTTTTTCAACTATGTCATTGTAGTGTGGAAGCAGCCATCAACAATAGGAAAATGAATGAGTGTGTCTTTCTTCCCATAAAACTTCATTTACAAAAATACATTTTGAGCTGATTTGGCTATAGAGTCATACTTTGCTGACCTAGGTTTAGACACATAGTTGTCTATTACAAATTAATGAATATTTTGATTCATCATTGAATTGCAAGCAAGGCTGTGGGTATTCAATAGCAAATAGAGAAGGGTTGTACTTTTATTTTTGTGTGTATATGTTAATAATAAATCCATAAATATGAATCTGTAAGTCATGAACATGATTTTAGATCCTGAAAAAAATTAAAAACTATATGGCTAAGTGTGAGATAGAAGGCAGGAAAGCCTTCTCTTGTCTGGTGGCATGTGATCTGAGAACTGAGTAACAAGGAGGCAGCCCAATGAAGGACAATGGGCAAGGAATTCCAGATGGAGGGAAATAACCAAGTTCCAAGGGCAGAAACAAATTTTCTTATTCAGTCATATTTTAAAAAGCACAAAGAAATCTTGTGGGGGTGAAGCACTTGAGGAAGTAGGAAGATACCTGGAACCAGATTAATAAGGCTTTCTAGGGATGATTTGGGTTCAGTGAGAAAACTGGTGAGATGTAAGGTAGAGAATAGAAGAGAGAAAGGAAGGAAAACAGAAAATGATTTTTAATACATCAAAATTCTTTTGCTGCAGGGTCATTTAGGTACCCCTAATTCATACCTTCTGGTTCTCACCACTCTTTATCCCCATTGGTTGAGTCTTGTACAGACCCTGTAGAAACAGTGAAAGAGGGTTTCCCTCCATTTCAACTACTTGGCATTGATCTCCAGAGACCATCCAGGGAATTTTGGGGCAAGTCAAACACTGTAAAGCATTTCTTTATACCTTTGAAGTAGATTTGTGTTACATAGGACCCAGAATCCAATCAAATGGAGCTTGCTGATTTCATTTGGAGGAGTAATTACAGAACCTCATATTGTTTAACTGTTTGTTCAACTTTGCCTAGTACAGCGGAATACAAATATTTGACCTCCTTGACAAAGATGGATAGATTGAAGCTACACACCATGATATCATTAGATTGTCGAATAACATCATTATTCATGATTACAACGAATTAGTCAGGTGAAATGGCAAACCTAATAGGAAGCTATTATTTGT
Source organism: Glaucomys volans (assembly GCA_020662805.1). Classification (NCBI taxonomy): domain Eukaryota; kingdom Metazoa; phylum Chordata; class Mammalia; order Rodentia; family Sciuridae; genus Glaucomys; species Glaucomys volans. The sequence goes on from JAJEJO010002430.1 coordinate 269,130, forward strand.
ATAGAGTATAATTTCACTGTCCTTGTCATTTCAACCCCTTAGCTGAGTTGAAGATATGTGTATTTATTTTACTACAAAGAATCTTTAATAGCATAATTTAAACAAATGAAACCAATTACAATTAGTAATTTAGTAGATCAGATCATATAACACCCTTCCAGGAAGAAGTTGGTATATTATAAATCTAAAGAGGAACATTTTCATCATTGATTGAGTTATTTCATTTGTGTGAATTCGTTTTACATTGTGTAGAAATTTCTGGACTGATTAAAACATAGGCAAAACTATTTTTCCAGAGAAGATTTGAGGAGATGCCTTAAATTTAGAACAGTACTTAAAGCAGTGTTTTTGAGGACCCTCCAGGTATTGAAATATTCTTGCCTGGAGCCAAATCCCATCTCCTGTCTATTCTTGTAACTAAAGATTTATTGGAACACAGCCACCCTCCTCCCTTCAAGTATTGTCTGTGGCCATTTCTCTGTAACAAAGAAGGCTTGAGTAGTTGTGACAGAGACCATATGCCTTGCAAAGCCTAAAAGACTTACTCTCTGGTTGTTTGCAGAAAAAGTTTACCAATCCATGTACTAAGGAACTTAATGAAAACAAAATCATGCACTAGTTGATCTCAAAGCAGTTTGAAGGAACTCCTAGAATCCATATGACTGACAGAAATTCACATCTGAAGCCATGGAGTTAAGGACACATATTGGCACGTGTGATTCAAGTCTACTGTTCTGCCATCCGCTTCATCAGAAAATTGATGAGCATTGTTGCAGCATGCTGTGAAAACAGGGAAGAATTAAAGTAACTTTATCTGGGATTGTTTTAGAATCTTCTTGCCTGAAACCGTGATGATGAAATAAACCTGTGATGGTACATTAATCCTGGGATTTCTCTGTAGCCTTACCCTATAGCTCTGTATGATCAAACACCAAAAGAAAAAAAAATAATGATGATACAGATTTGATCATGAGCTGGTTGCAGTGGCACACACCTGTGATCTCAGCAGCTGGGGAGGCTGACAGGTAGATCACAAGTTTCAAGCCAGCCTCAGCAACTTAGCAAGACTTTGTTCAAAATTTAAACAAAAATATAAAAACTAATATATCAAAACTATTTTGCTGCAAGGTCATTTAGGTGTCCCTACATCTTACCTGGCTGGGAATGTGGCTCAGTGGTTTAACACCATTGGGGTCAATCTTTGGTACCAAAAAAAAAAAATTTATAATATCATTTTCCAATTACCTGTTTCCACAAATATGCCAGTAAAAAAATTATATAATTTATATCAGATTTAGAAATTAACTATTTGCAGAATTATTTAAAAATTTTAAACTAAATAAATGACATATTTCAAATTTAAAAAATGTGTAGGGAATAATGTGGCACACTCCATGAAAAGTTAATGTATTTTCATATACAGTTCAGAACTCCTATTATAATAAAAAGTTCTAGATACACATCATCTTCCCCATCTATCTTCTTATTCTCCTTTCTCTCTTTTTAGAGCTGAATTTTTCAAACTTAGCCCCACTGAAATTTGGGCCAGGTAGTAATTTCTTGTGGGACAGATCTGCACACTGTAGGATATTTAGCAACACCTCTGGCCTGTACTCACCAGATGGAGTAGCTTGCCCTGTGACAGGACAAAGTAATTCCAAAATGTTTGGGGAAGGCAAACTTCCCCTTTTAGAAAAACTACTGCTTTAGGGCTGGGGCTGCACCTCAGTGGCAGAGCGCTTGCCTAGAATGTGTGAGGCACTGGGTTCCATCCTTAGCACTGCATAAAAATCAAAAGATAAAATAAAGGCATTCTGTCCATCTACAACTACAAAAAAAATCAAATAAAAAATAAAAAACAAGTAATGCTTTAAAGGTAATTATTAACCTGAAGTCGGTATGTTTCCTCTCTGCTTTGATTGCCAGGTTTCTTATATGTTTGCATCCCTAAAAAGTAAACTGTTGTTTGATTAATAGGTATTTCATGTTTTCATCTCCTACGTTATCAGTTTCTTTCAGCATTGTGTTTCAGATATAGTTGCATTGACAGATGAAAACCAAGTTCTTTAATTTTTACTCCCTGTGTTGTATTCCAGTCTCTGAATATATGACAAATAGATCCTATTGCCTTCTCTGGTTGTTTCTAATTTTTCTCTATGACAACAATGTAAAATAAATATTCGTGTCTGTGGCTAGTGAATCTCTATGTAGAATATTCCCCTCAAAGTGGAATTCCCATGTTGGAAGGTGTACATATCTTCAACTTGGGAGAACAGTTTTACAATCCCAATAAAGTGGTTGCATCAGTTAATGCTCCATAGCATTGGGTGAGAATTCCTATTGCCCATGTCTTCATTTGCCCTTGTATCAGCAAACCTCTTTTTTTTTTTTTATATTTGTAACAAAAATAACTTCAATATAGAAAATAGAAAATGAAGGGATACAAAAGAAATGCTAACACATCAAATTTTTAGGCAAAATGCACAACAATAGAAAAAGGAATTATTGTATTTTGACTAAGAGGTTTCACTTAAAAGACAATATAACATTGTCCTTTTATATTTCTTTTCACATTATAAACAGCTTCAAACTCTGTTATTAAAAATTTTTTTCAATAAAAAAAGAAAAATAGAGAAATCAACTATAGTTCATGACTTTAACATACTTCTCTGAGCAATTGATAAAGAAACAAGTAGTATCACATAAATAAGATTATATAAGAGTTGAAATTCAGCAAACTTCTTAAATGTTTGTTACTGTCATGGGTATAAATGTTACCTCATTATTGCTTTAGTTTTCATTTATCCAATTATCAGTGGAGCAAAACGTGTTTTCATTTGTTCCCTGAGTGTTCAGGTATCTTTTTTTTTTTTTTTGGTCACTTTCCTGTATGTATTTTTTATCCATTTTCCATTGAGTCATTTTTTCCTTTATGATTATACCCATATTATGATATTTTCTGATTTCTGGCTTGGAATTTTAGTGGGTTTGTGTGAATGTGTGTATATGCCTTTCTGTATTCTAAATTTCTAATGTTAATGTAGCTAAATTTAATTATATTTTACTTTCGATGTGTACATTTTGGATCTAGCTTAAGAAATTTTCTGCAATCCTGAGATCACAAGATTACTTTCTTAAAATTTTCTCCTATACTATTAATCTTTCTTTTTCACATATATTTTGTTATCTAGATATTCTGAATGTGTGGTATGAATTATTAATCCACTCTTCTTTAAATGGAAAACTAGTCCTTATGGTCTTGATGTACATGTGTGGATTTATTTCTTGCCTATTCATTGAGTTCAATTAGTGTCTTTGAGCTTTAATTACAATGTTTTGATTACTATGAGTTAAAGGTATCTTTAGGTATAGAAGGGTTTGCATTCCTTTCTTTCATCCCATTTCGATTGATCTTAACTCTTCATTCTTTCATATTTTTCTTGTCAAGTTCGTGGGGAAAACCACTGATATATTTTATTTTATTTATTGTTTTGGGTACTGGGGATTGAACCCAGGGGTGCTCCACCACTGAGCCACATCCCCAGCCCTATTTTGTATTATATTTAGAGACAGGGTCTCACTGAGTTGCTTAGGACCTCGCTAAGTTGCTGAGGCTGATTTTGAGCTCATGATGCTCCTGCCTCAGCCTCCCAAGTGCTGGGATTGCAGGCATATGCCACTGCACCTGGCCCACTGATATATTTTAAAGGAATGAAATTGAATATCTAGATTCATTGATGGAAATTTCATATATTGCTTCTTTCAAGTCTTTCCAGACATGAACACAATGTAGATTTCTATATTTGAGGTGGTCTTTTATGCTTTTATACAATCAAGTTGATGTCAATAATATCTTCGGTTTTTAAAATTTAAGTGGGTCTTTCTTTGTCATTGACTTTTTAGTTGGGAAAAAATAGTAAAAAATCATATTTGTTCACCTTCTGAACCCTGAACACAATGCCCCATAAACTTTTGGAAACCATTTTGGGAAAAGAAAAGTAAAAAGAGTTGGGAATTGAAGGACTTAGCTATTTTTTCTATGTGCGCGCACACACGCACACACACATACACACTTTGTTTCCCTTGAGGTGTTGGGGTAGACACAAGACTTTCTGTATGCTGGGCAAGTGTTTACTACTGAGCTACATTCCTAACCATATGAATATTTTTAGTTAAAATGTGTTTGAAATAATCCTAAATAAAAGAAGCCATGTACAATTCTATTCATATGAAACAGAGAGAGTAGGCAAATTTGTAGTGGTAACAAACTAGTGGTTCCAGGGATTTGGGACTTGGGAAATGACTGTTTAATGGGTACCAGGATTTCTTCAGAGATGATGAAAACATTGGGGAAACAACAGTGAAAGTAGTATAACTTTGTGGATATATTAAATATTATTGAATTTTGTACTTTAAAATGATTCAATTGATAAATTCTATATTAGCTACATGTTATAATTTTTAAAAAATGAGTATTTTTTTAAAAAATGGAGAGAGGAGTTTTATAACTTATTTCTCCCTCTCTCAAAGACAACACAAGGCATGTCTCAATTCTTATGGATGAATTTTTTTTTTCAAATTGCTATTCTTGTGACTCACAGGAACGTGAATTTTATGTTCCATCCAACATTTGATTATACTTTTAAATAAGGATCTAATAATTGCCCTTGAAATATTTTAAAAATCTAATTATTTTAAATATTTAGAATTTAGACAGTCCTATCTCTGTTCTCAGTATTACTCCAAATATTGAAGTTCTATTCAATGTTGTTCCAACTATTGAATTTGAAGCTCAGTATTTATGAGTTGTCAAAATGTACAGATTTTTTTCCCTTAAGTCCACATCTAAAATTGCCATTTTGAAAATGGCAAAAAAATAGTGCATTAAACTGGAATTAATATGATGCTGAAGGTGCGACCTAATTAAAATGCACACGTAAGCACCCTTCTTTAAAATTGATGTTGCAGCTTACGTACTCCCCAATAGTGGGACTATTCTTGTTGATAATATGATTTGACAAGTTCTCTTCACAAGTTCATTGCTTTAACCTCACAGTGTAAGCATATATTGGCTTGCCTGATGAGAAAATTTAGGCAGATTCCGGAAGTTTAAAATGAAACCTAATGAGTTGTGGTATTCCTGGATTTATGACATCCTGCTCATTAGAGAAATTTGGAAAATGTCTGCCATCTACAGTTTTATGCATTGTTGAAAGTCAGTATTTTTAACACAAAATTCACATTGTAGACACTTTGTGTCTTTGTGTTCTTTTCCTATTCTTCCCCTTACCCCAAAATACTCATTTCTCCCACTACTCTGTATTCCAGATGTCTTTTATTAAGTCTTACCTTGTCTTCATTACATGGAACCGTCATTTTCTCTAAATTCTGTTTGTGTTTCTTCTTGGTGCTTACCAGTCTACTGTTTTACAATTGAGTATGTACATGTACCGTGTTCTTTTCTTAAGGACTTAATTATCTTCTGGAGCACACACAAATCTCAACTGACACATAGTAGGACCTCAAAAAGAAATTATTAGAGGAACAGAAAATTAAGTGAATTAAAAATGACACATGGATGCAATAAATCTCTTGTGCATAAGCCTTGCTATTTTCTCACCTTTAATTAACTTCTTATAGAGCTGTAGATAATCATACTAAAATTGCCATTGTTCAGTTCTTATTAGTAGCTATAGTTTGGATCAGGAATGTCCCCCAACGACCTATGTGTTAAAGGCTTAGTTACCACCTTGACACTGCCAAAAGGTGGTGGAAACTTCAAGAGGTGGAGTTTAGTTGGAGGTTTTCTCATCTAGGGGGCCATGCCTTTAAAAGGAAGATATTAGGATTCCAGCTCTCACTTCTTCTCTTTAAATTCTTGGCCATGTAGAGAGAGGCTTGCTCTACCACTCACTCCCTGCTGTGATGAACTGCCTGGCTACACAACACAGGCCCACAGCAACAAAGCCAAGAGAAATGGACTGAAACCTCTGAACCTATAAACCAAAATAAATCTTTTCACTTTATAAGTTGATTTATCTCAGGCATTTATTGTAGTGATGGAAAGCTGACTAACAATGGTGATGGTCATGCATTTACTAGTTTAACCAGTTACTTCTTATACCTTAAAAAGTACTTATGAGCTAATCCCTTAAGTTTTTGCAAGATATCCAAATTTTTATGATGACTTGCAACATGAGTATAGATTTTATACCAAGATTCTACTACTCAAAAGTGAGAAACAATCTATTATTTGGCTTCAAAAGACATCAATATTTTAAATGCTGAATGTCTACATTCCCATATAACTGCTGTAGTTTTTCAGCCTTAAGTATTGCCTATTTCCTCCACATATGCATCATATGGTAAAATTTAGTTTTAGCCAAGAATACATGAGAAAATTAGAATTTAACACAATTGTGCTTTTTTTTTTAAAAAAAGAATATACCAGCCATTAAATGAAAATATCAGATACTTGAGGGAATATGACACATTAATTTCCAGGAATATATGTGTCTGTGATGTCAACATTCCAGTGGGTTACTTTTTATAGGATAATGGCTTTGAGTAAAATTATTTTGTATAAACAAGGTTAGAAAGTTCTTTATTGGAAAGGGACCAGAAGGAATATTTTAAACTAACAACGTGTATGCAACTTTAAACAACTTTTTTTGTATTCTAATACAGACAAATCAAATATTATTATAGTGGAACAGTTCTGTTTCTATTGTAATAAATTTTAAGAAAATCAATAACAGGCCAAAGACAAAATTGGTAACCTACCACAAATATTTCAATAATCATGTAAAGGTTTTCTTATCTTAAATAGCTGATGGTTATAAAATGAAATGTATTTAAATCCATGGCTAAAGATGATTAAAATATCATACAGACCCAAAGCACTCCAGCTGTAGATGTTCATTAAATTGACCATTAATAACGTGTGATAAAAAGGAATATTACTGCATTCATAAATTTTGTATGCAGATTTTATTAAGCTGGAATGTTATTTGAATTGATTGTCTGACATCTTCTGGCTGTGGCCAAAGATAATAGTGTTTCATATGCATTTTTCTATAATACAAAAATTCTGATGGACTGTTTCTAGCTAGTTATTATATTTTTGTTCTGGTTGGCATTTCTTTTGCCTCGTATACAATTAGAAAATATAATTATAGCTTCTGGTATGAAACATTAGGAGGTTGGTCATGTCAGCATTTCTATTATAACCCTACCATTTGTAGAGGTCTGTGTGTGTGCATGCACGAGTGTGTGTAAAAAGGGACAAACTGTGTCAGTTTGGTTAACTGTTCTGCCTTGTTAATGAATTATTTTCATTTCTTTCTTGAAATGTAGATGACTCTATTTAGCTATTGCTTAATTTAAAGATCATATTTCAGTTAGTCATTGTTTGCTTTTCAGATCTGAGCCAATGTAATAGGTTTATTAACCTGTTTGTAATGAACAACTGAGCACCATTTGTGGACTTACCATTGACCCACCAGATTGCCTTCCACTTTGTAAGCAAGGGATATCCTGAGTTTGGAACCACATGGAGGGACTAGAGCAGTGCATGCTTTTCATGGTAGGATATAGTTTATGGCTCTTCAGCATATCACAGTTTTCCTTAATTAGCAATATGTATTCAGAATTAGATAAATATAGTACAAAAGTAAAAGTGTGGGTTAGACTGCCTTGATTAGAGGCCCAGCATTGCTACCTGTGTGCCTTAGTTTATTTTGTGTTGCTATAATACAATTCCTGAAACTGGTAAGTTATTAAGGAAAAAGGTTTATTTTGGTTCATGGTTCAGGAGACTGGAGAAGTCCAATATCTGGACTTGTGTTGCTTTAACTTATGACAGAGAGAAAGGGAAGCAGGAACATGCATATCAGACAAAACAGAAAGGGCGGCCTTACTTTTATGATGTCCTATTCTCTCAAGAATGCACCCTCTCGCTTGATATTTAAGACATTTATCTCTCTTAATAATCTCATCTCCTTTTAAAGATCCTGCCACCTCTCAACAGTTAGAGTAGGAATCAAATTAGAACATGATTTTTGGAAGGAATAAGCTATATTCATACCACAGAATTGTACAAGTTACTTAACACCTTTATACATGTGTACTCACCTGTAAAATAGTGTGATGCTAATGTCTATTCTTTATGCTTGTTTTGAGAATTTAATTCACACAAAGGACTCTAAGAGAAATAAGAACTCAGTAAATGTTAGCTGTTATTAATACCCGAATTCGAAATTACATGAAATTTGTATCTAATCACTTTTTTAATAATCAAATGAGACATAGTAATGAAATTATTGCCTTCATCTTTGAGGCTGTCCATGGACATAGTTCATCTCCTCAATTCACTGCATGTTCATCCATAAAGAGAGCAAAAGGTTTTAGAAAGATAGCTGGGTTTGAGTGCTTGACTTTGGGAAAATAAATTTAGAAATTATAGTTCCCGTTATTGTAACATAACTATAATTATGGTAAGTGTATAATGAGTTGAATAAACGTTAATTAAAATAAAATTCAATGGGTGGGTCATATTATTCATATAATAGTTAATGGCTCTTTTTGTGTCACCGATGATACTTTTTTTTTTTTGGTGCTAGTGATTGAACCCAGGAGTACTCTACAAGTGTATTACATCTGTAGCCCTTTTTATTTTTCATTTTGAGATGGAGTCTCACTAAGTTGTTGAAGCTGTCCTTGAACTTGGGATCCTTCTGCCTCAGTCTCCTGCATAGCTGGGGTTTCAAGCCTAGCCCAACTCCTCACCTATAACATTTTATTACCTAATGGGAGAGGTTTATTTGAAACAATAGCTGAATCTAATGTAACATGTTATGAAAATATTGACCAATTATAATTTTTTAAAATAAACACAGCCAAGTAAGGTTGGGTGAAACCATGCCTGTGACTCAAAGAGCATCATGAATATTGATTATCTAATATTGTGATTACCTAATTGCTGGTAGAATATTGTTCTTATGTGATGATTTGTTTAATTTTCAGTTTTAGAAGTTGGCCATGTCCCTGTATTTTGAAATGCATTGCTTGTTTTGGTCAAAAGTACACATTAAAGCTGGAAGAGTTAATTCCTGCCTCTCATTTAATGCATGAGGAACATAGAAACCCAGAATGCTTATTGCTCAGAATGATAGAAACCTAAGCAGATGACTTTGGTTTGGAGCCTCCTGTTTTGTGACTGGGAAACTTGAAATGGAAGGAATTCCTCATACTTTCTAGCCATCTGTGAGTGTGTCCATCTTTTGGCTGTGAAAATTGACCCAGGCCTTCCTGCCAAAACTGAAAAAAGAAATTAGGGTGAGCCTAATGAAAATTAGGCATAGAGCCTCAAAAATTAGCATATTGACAGCTTCTTCTTTTGCAATAATAGTTTAAAAGCCTGTTATGCTAATGTAGATGTGCACAGAATCTTTATCTAAAGCAGGCAGATGTTCTAGAGGGTATCTTAGCCAGCAGCAGCATGGTAGAAGCAGGTGTGGGTGATTAGCAGAGTGGGCACAGGTGGCTGTAGTTAATGTACGTGGGGTCAATGCAGCACACTATCTGGGCCAAGTAGTGTAAGCTAGACTTTAGAAAACTCCAGTTTGATCTTAGTCATTGTGTTCTGGTTTAATTCCATGTGTTTCTTCAAAATACAGACATTGATAAAGAAAACTTGACATATTGACCAATATGCTCCTTTACATTGGACAGCATTGGAAGCTGAGATTTTGATTATTTTCCCAAAAATGAAAAGGATCCTTAGATGTTTTCTAATGAAATCATATGTGAGTTTGCCTTCTAAACCTTCTAAAGGTGTTGTTTGCTACCTCTGTGAGTTGCTACTTGAGCTTGGATTTTCAGATTTTCCAATCAGAACTCATGCTTTTTAGGGGAAAAAAGGTAAAATGAATAGGTATTCCTACCTTAGAACTGTCCCTATTATGCAAGGGGAGAGAAATAATTGATGATGTTTGTTAAAGAAAAAATTAATACTAAAGATTATTTTTCCAACAAATGCTGTCTATTGTGATAGAATGTTTATTTTTCTAATACCTCTCAGTACTGTTAATATTCTTTTGGAAATCCTGATCTATTAACTATCACCTAGTTCAATTCTTGATCCAGCTTGGAAATTCTATGACAGGAAATGTAGAGTAGGTGAATGAAAACTCAAGAGGGATTAGGAGAGATTTGGAATAGACTTTGTTCATTTGCAGTCATTCAAATTATTCAGGAAATTGTCTACTTTTAGCTATTAGATATCTGGTCTATCTTTAGTTCCTTGGACATATTGACTTTGAGAGAGTTAAATATTAGGTATTTTTTAATCAACAAAGCAATTATCTGTGGAATAGTAGAACTTGTTTTATTGCAGAAACTAAATTGAAAAAGTTTCTTTCTAGAATCTCTACACATTAGTTATTATGTTTTCAACAAAAGCTTTTGACAAGTCTGAGATAACCTCTCCTTTCCACTTACTTAAAACCTACATCATAGTTACCAGTTATACCACATATCATACAGCAAGACTTACCTAATACAGGGCTTGCACTTGTTTATCCCAACATAGGACTGTTGGGATTCTGTTTAAACATAAAGGCTGGCTTAGTCAAACTGGTTATTAAAATAATGAAATAATATTTCTTTTATACAAAGCTATAGCTCTGAGTTCTAAGGACTCAATCCTGCCATTCTAGGTGTCCTGGGCCCTTCCCATGATCCCACAACCAACACAATTAATGGCTGAAATTCCAGGTCCCTGCTATAGAAACACTGCCAACTTCTTGGTGCCCTACCCCTCATTGGATGTTGCTTCTGAACAGTCCTATGATAAATGTCAGTTGAATACAGGATAAATTGGAATCTGAGGCAAAGGGAAAGTATCTTTAAGCCTTGCTATGAGATTTCCTAAACCATGCAATCAAAGGTCAACATCAAATCACAGTAAACATTAGCCAGGCCTATATCAATGCTACAGTGCCTAGAAATCTGGTAGGAAGACAAGAGGGACTCAGTAAGTATATCTATAGAGTGAGCATCTCAAATATCTCTTTAGCTGATTCACAGTAATCAGATGATTGTTCAGCAAGGACCCTGCTGCTCTGGTTTCCTGATCATTTCACAAAGGTTCATATTTTAGTCAAAGGAACCATGCACTTCTCTTATACTTTACATTAGCTGCAAGGGCCCTTGTTAGGGTTTTCTTTCTAGAAACATTTGCATTGACAACAACATTTGCATTGGAGCCCCAGAATGCTGGCTTCATGGTCTTGTAAATAGTTGAATAAAGAACCTATAATACCTGGCATTTTAGAATGCTACTTAGAGGTTCATCCAAAATCTATTTACTTTAGCTGCCAAAATGATTCTCTGGATAATGAACTTGAACTTTGTCACAGTGTTATATCTTTGAGCTAGAAAAGGGGAGATGAAATTAGGAGGAAAGTTTGCTATATAAATAGCTTGGCATTAAAAACTGCGTCATCTCTGTCTTTTTGGGTGAATGAGCTAAACTTGGGATTCACTATTTTGTTCTGTAAAGCTTGGTGATGAGTGTTGTGAATTTACAATTGGATTTTTTCTCTGCCTTGGCAAGTTAGAAATAGCCAGGCACCACAGGAAGCCCCCAAAATCAAGAAATTGAGAGACAAGTTCAAAATAGATTACTTCAGTCTGTAGAGGTATATATATATATATATCTCCATATCTATTAATTGCTGCACTTAAGATCTACATTTTCAAATGATCTTGAAAGAATATGACATCAGAGGCAAGCCTTCCAGGTGTCTTAGAGCAGAATGTGGAATTCTCTCAACTGTCACTTTCATGGGTGGATTCCCTACTTGGAAAATATTTTCACAGTTAATGTTTCTGACTCTGAGCAGTAATTAAACTTGAAAAAGAATAAATTTATTATGAAATGGCAGGAGCTGACCTGAGTCAGTTTCTTGTTCTACTCTCAGTAGCCGAGAGTTTCCTGCTCCTGTTTCCCTCCATGGAGCTCTTAGATTTATATCTTTAAATGTTGGGTACAGAGACTGCTGAAAGTAGAGTGTGCTGCTTTGACTTGCTTAGCTTAATCACTTAGTCATTCCTTTACATGCTGGATACCCATGGTCAATTCTCCAAGTCTTTTCAGGGTTGTTTTAAATATGCAATAAAGGCAAGCCAAAGAGATTAGCCAAGGGTCTGGCTCACAGAAATTCCTTAACAAATATTGACTCTTATTTACCATACTCTTTGTGTTTATCGTGAGTCAGTTTACTTATGATCTGATTATTTGGTTAGAAATCACTTGTCTGTGTCTAACTCAGTCACTCTCAAAGATTCTGAAGAATTGATAATCTCTAGTTGCATTTTGTACTGTCTCTGAAATAGCAATAAGACAGTGGTTTTAATAAAAAACACATTTAAACTAACTGTATTCAGAAATTTCAATGCCTTTAAAGTTATTAGCAATACTAACAGTTTTTTTAAAAATCTAGGTTTGGACTTAAGAAATAAATGAGACAAATGGAAATTTGAACACTAAAGTGTTAATATCTTAGATTTTCATCATCATTGTTAATTTTTGATATTTTAAAGTTATTTTATTTAATGTTAATTTGTTAACTTTTAAGGTTTTTTTTTTTTCTAGAGACCTAATTTTTTAAGGCTTTACTTTTAGAGAGATACGTACAGAAATGCATAAGCTCAAATAATGTCTATGTTATATATCCAAATAATGAGGAAAGGAGGAGTGAAAAAGAGTAACTAAAACAAGACTGACCATGAATTGATCATTTTATCAAGGAAGTGGGTACATCAAGATTTATTTTTACTTGTCTATTTCTGTATATACTTGAAATTCTCCATGCTACAATTTCAAAGAAAATACAAACTAGGTTAGAGACTCTTGAAACCCAGTCATTATTACCAGGCAGTGTTTATCATGAGCTCTATAGAAGCTACAATGAGGTAACCAGGGCTCAGTATTGTGGAAAAATTAGTGGATGGCTAAAAGAGATAAAAGTATACTATAAATGACAGAAGGGTTCCCATCTATTAGGGTAAGTTGACTTAAAATATATGGTCAAATCCAATTTTATTGGTGAGAGAATGCTCACTAAAACATAAAATATGCATGATATCTTTTTGGATAAGAAGAATAATTTTGGCTTTGTTTATAAAAATCACATCTTTGAAGCATAAAAAGGCTTCTAGTGAAGTTGTTAGGATTTACTGACATCCACAATATTACCTTAAATAATTAATGGAGGAGACATGAGAGTCTGCCCCACTCTGACCTGTAGATTTTTTTTAGTTTTTAGTGCAAGAACCGACAGTATATATGCTTTCTTTGCCTAACCTGTGAGGCCCATCTGGAGGTATCCTAAATTCGCTGATGGATCCTAAACTGATGGATGAATGCTTGATGTTAGGCAACTTTGGGGAATTGTTCAAGAGATTATGATTGTAGTAGACAGGAAATATGTGCTTTTTATGATCAGTTCAATACCAATTCTTTGTGACCCTCTATTTTATGATTGGATTTTGCTTTTTTGCAAGTATATAAATAAAATGCATCTAATATGATTTAATCTTTTTCTTTCCTAATTGAAAAAACAAAATAAAACTTCCTTTTGGAAATGCCAGCTCTGAATCACCTCTTTTTTTTTCACTTTATATACTCTCTCATTTTATATATTTTTTCAATATTTTTTGTGCTTTCTACTTCACTTGAATTTGACCCTTCTCAGGTCCTATTAGGAGCTGACAGCATATATTAATTTTTGGAGATGGGCATTGTAAGGAGTGTTCTCTGTAATAGGTGCCCAGAAGTGTCCTATATAAAGTCTTAAACAAATAACTAATCATAGGGAAACTGTTTAGAAGAGCTATATCTTCAGCTCAGAGATAATTTTTTTTATTTATTTGTGATCTCACTGCAATTAGTAATCACAGTTCACCTTTCCATATACAGACCCCAAACTCTCCGTGGATTCCTGTTTTCGGAGAATTGTAAGGCCTTTGATTCTAAGGACTTGTCCACTTCAAATGCTTAATTGCCCTCCTTCCCTTCCCCAGCCCACTTCATCCCTTGGATGTTGTGTCAATTGACCACTGCATCTTGAATCAGTGGCATTATGGTCTTCTAGGACACTCAAAACATTGTATCTTAATAAAAAGGTTTGCAGAAGCTCTTGGCCACTGTTGCATAGCACTGTAACTTTGATGTCAGTTAAGGGACAAAGTCATATTTCCTTTCTTCCTTGGAGAATCAATAATGTGGTCACACTGGCAGAGACAGGCACGTCTGACCACAGGCAGGCAGTACATTATTTTCAAATCTCTCTTCTCCCAAAGGTCCCTCAAGTCTAGTCTTCTTTGACAGTTTCATCATGAATGTTCTACAGTCTTGCTGTCCTGGGCAACCTTAGAAAAGTTCCATGGAAAACAATATAATTAATGCAGTGTCTTTTTACTAGATCCCATCTGTAATTCCCAAAGCAATAGTTATATTACATTTCACTTCAAAATCACACTCCATGGTATGTGGCTTGGATTTGATATGCGGTGTGATTATACCCTCAGTGTCATTGGGAATTTTAAGTGTCTTTTATGAATACTTTCTGTGTACCTGCAACTCAGAGATAGACTTCAGCTTATTATGGTGTTTCGTTTATTTCTTCATTTATTCAGGCAAAATATTGGAGTGTGGCTGTGTGTGGAACATTTTGCAATGTAAGTGAAGGAACATGCAGTATAGTAGGGAAAGAGGGGACAGCACAACACAGGCACATAAGTGGTGATTGGTTCAGTGGCATCACTACTGCAATTGCTGCTATCATTACTAGCATTGTCATCACCACTATCATCCTTCCAGTGTTTTTTGCCAGATTCATGCCATTGTTCTTTATAGATATGGCAATTTCTTTGCTACAAGAGGCACTAAGAAATGAGATAATCATAGGTAACTGGTTTGAAAGTAACAGTCATATCAAGGTCTAGTATGTTTTCTGGAAATTAAATACTTTCTAATTTATTTAACTTCATTGCCCTTGAATTTAGTGGCTAGGATTATTCTCTAATATATTGACCAGGACAAGATCCAGGTCATTTCATCCAATTGTTTCAAAGAGTCCTGGCTCGGCAGTCAGACTTCTTGGGGTCAATTCCTGGTTTCCACTCTTGGTAACTGTGTGACCTTAACTCTGACTCATTTCTTCTTCTGCCAGTGCAGATCATGAGACTAATGCTTATTGGAAAGATTAAATTTGATAGTTAAACAAGTAACTCCCCAGTGCCTGGCACTTGCTGAGCAGTCAGTGTGTCAGTTCTGTAATTTTTGTTGTTGCTCTACTTGTTATTATTAGTTTATTGTTTATTTTGTTGGTGTTATTCAAATCATGAAGACTAATTTTCAGTCTGTTACTCAACAATGAATCTCCATGCTTCTGTATGCTCTAATCTCTCTACTTTGTAGAGTGAGCAAGTAGAATTCAGACAGGACCAAGATAACTCACCCTTCACTCATAGCATAAACAGACTAGAAGTGTGCTGTTCCTTAATTTAATTACAGAAGTTTGGGTGAAATCATGATAGATTCTCAATCCATCACTAAATCCATCTGTGAGCTTCTTGCCCTCCACAATAAAATTATTTATGGCCTGTACTTGATTTCTGAGACATTGCATGGGAGTTTGTGTTTTATATATGTTTAGATCCATGTGCCTATACCGATTGTTTATGTGTCCATAGATATACACACACAAACTTATATCAAGAGATCCCCCTACTAGAAAAATGTCCTTACTGTGCATCTAGAATTTTCAACAACACTGCAGTTCTTACTGGGCTGTGTCTAACTCTATAGTAATTGCCATAGAATGTGGTTAGTGGGTTACCTGGCAATATAGTCCATGTTCATTATGAATAAGCTAATGATAATAATATCAAGGAGCATTTTGTAGATAACCCATAACTATTAGAAATGCAGGGACAAACACAAACACTCAGATTCCCTCCCTGCATCTATCTTCAATGAAAAGAAGTATATAATGAAAAGAAATGAATGGACAAAGAAACTATGGTATATATACACAATGGAATATTATTCAGCCATAAAAATAATAAAATTATGACATTTGCAGGTAAATGGATAGAGTTGGAGAGTATCATGCTAAGTGAGATAAGCCAATCCCAACAAACAAAAGGCCTAGTGATTTCTCTGATACATAGTTGAATGCACCTGAGGGGGGTGGAGGTAGGGGAAGAATGGAGGAAGGATGGATTGTATAGAGGAAAGTAAGGGGAGGGGATGGGGAAGGAAAGATAATAGAATGTGATGAACATCATTATACTATGCATATGTATGAATATGCAAATGTGTGATTCTGCCTTGTACACAACCAGAAAAATGATAGTTGTACTCCTTTTGTGTACATTGAACCAAAAATAAATAAATAAATAAATAAAAGTATTCATTAACTAATAAAAAAAGAAATGAATGAACTATTTCCTAATACTCTCATTAGACCCTTCCTTTCGTGTACCAGCCATTTTTATGGCTTTTGTTATATATGAGGTTATATATAAAAACATACAAACATTGCAGTCAAAGAAGAACCATTCCAACATCCTCAAATAGTTAAAATTATTTCTCCCCCAACATGGGTTAATGACAGACTTTCTTTTGATTCCTTAGGTATTGCCTACTTTCACAGGAAAAAAGTGAAAGTAATTATTTAAATATGATATTACAAATTTGTTTCTTAAAAATACTGAAATTATAAGTGCATATTTCAGTACTACATGTAAATTACTCAAGTTATATAAATATATAGTTAAATATATAATATAAACTTTGAGATACATATTAAAATGCTAAAAAAGTAATACCAAATAATATATTCTTAACCTGAAACCCAGTGATGCTGGAAAAGAGCAGTAGGTAAAGAAATTTCATACCCTTTTTGTTCTAGAAAAGACTTGTCAAGAGCCAACCTATTCTATAAGATTTGAATAAGACCAAGGAAGATGTCCCTCTTTATGTAAACACCAGAAGCAGATCTTCCACATTCCTGTAATTTGCATTTTAAATCACCTTAACTGTTTGGACCTATTGACCAAATTAAATTAACCAATCTTTAGTCAGGGTTCTCTCCTTCCTACAGACCTTGGAACTTTGTCCTGAACTTCCACAGAGAAATGCATAGCCGCCTGTCTTTTAAAATACTTCCTGGGGATTGGTTGATTGCAGGGAAAAACTCTCTCATACCGATTGCCCTATTCAGCTGCTTGTTCATCCCATCTCCCCAACCCCTGTTCTTTTTGGTCTTGTTTACTCCTCCCTATGAAAGAAAATTCTTTTCAGTTCATTTGCCCATTTATTAATGGGGGGGGGGGCACTGGCATTAAGCCTTTTGAATTTATATTATTAATCCTCTATCAGAAGAGAGGCTACCAAAGATTTTTCCAAATGATAAATGGGCACATGAACTAAAGAGACCCTTGTCAAAAGAAGAAATACAAATGGCCAGCAAGTATATTGGGGGGGGGGAAAGTTCAACATCATTAGCAATTAGGGAAATGCAAATCAAAATTGCACTGAGATTTCATCCTACTCCAGTTAGAATGGCACCAATCAAAAGTACAAACAGTAATAAATGGTGGAGAGGATGTGGAGAAAAAGGAACACTTTTGCAGTTAGTGAAACTGTTAATTAGTACAACTACTGTGGAAATCAATGTGGAGTTTCCTCAACAGACGAGGAATGGAACCTACACATGACCCAGCTATACCCCTCCTCAGTGCTTATCCTAAAGAATCAAAGTTGGCATGCTATAGCGGTGTATGCATACCTATGTTTATAACAGCACAATTCACAATAGCCAAACTAAGGAGCCAGCCTAGGTATCTGTCAATGGATGAATAAGTAAAGAAAACGTCATACACACACACACACACACAATGGAGTTTCATTCAGTCTTAAAGAAAAATTAAATTAATTTGCAGGAAAATAGGTGGAATTTGAGAACATTGTTAAGTAAAACAAGCCAAACTCAGAAAGCAAGGGTCCTCTCTTTTCTCCTATGTGGGAATTAGGAAAAAGGAAAGGAAAGGCGGTGGCAGGGGCCATGTAATGAAAATTGAAGGGACATCAGTAGAGTAGAAGAAAGAGACCAGGGGGAGGAAAGAAGGGAGAGGAAGGGAAAATACTGTGAAATGATATTGGCTATATTGTATTTGTGCATATATGAATATGTAACACATATGTAATATATATGAATGTATAACACATCATTATATATAAATATAATGAACCAATTAAAAATATAGGAAAAACAAAATTCTTTTTTTGTGTGAGCTTTGTGATACTGGCACATCTCAAGATCACAGCAAATTTCTTGTGAGGGCAGTAGTCTCCCTCCCCTTATGTAGTCATCTTTCCAAATAGTCTTTCATAAATACAGCTTTTTTTTTATTCGGCCATTTGCATTTATTCCCTCTGTATCCTGTGACATGCTTTGGTCCTAATGTTTGAAACACCTTTAAACTAATCATAATTAAAACTTACTGAATTCCAGGCTCTCTTTATGATATTGTCAAAACATTAGCTATTTTTCTATCTCCTACAGGGGAAGTTGTTTTACATTTCATACCCAAGGACAGTGAATTTCAGGTATATTGAGTAACTTTGCAAGTTGCAGATCCCTCTTAATGAGGGGGATGGAATTTGAAGACTGTGTTGACCAACTTTATGGCCCTTTGATATCCTCTACCCCTACCTTCATTGGCTCCTTGGAGTGATGGTTATTATGGAAAGCAACAACCACAACAGCTCTACCATTGAATACATCGTATACCAGCTCCTGCTCAGGTCTATGCCTTTTCCCATGTAACACTAACCACAAAATGGGAGGTTGATATCATCATTGTGCCCACTTTGTTTACACTAAGGGAATGTGAGGTTTGATATGGTTAACCAACTGGCACAGGCATCTGAGGTTGATAAGTATTTAAGTGACCACCACACTTGTCACCTTCACTTTGTGATGGTCCACAAACTATCTGCTCTTCCAGGTGCAGCTCTTCGGGTTCTTCTGTAGTCTGCAGTGGTGCTAAGCACACAGGTACCCCTCCAACTCATCAGCCTGGTTCAGCATGGGCTCTAGTAGTGATGGAGCTCTGCTTTCAAAGTAATGACCAAGATATTAAATCCATCTTCCACTAAGGTTAAGTTTAAGATTTATTTGTTGTTTATCTCAAATATTTTGAACAATTGAGAATTAGTAAAAGAAAGAATTTAAGAATAAAAATTATTCACTAGGGAAAGAATGCTTTTCAGACCTGTAGAAGGTATCATTTTAGCCTAAGTTACTTTCCTCCCTGCCCATTCTTTAGTTTCCTCATCTGTGCAGTGAACTTCTCAAGATACCAAATTTATGGAAATGTTGTGAAGATGAGAGACAATAAATGAGTGTGTGGCCCAGTGCCTGGTCCACAGTAAATACTGCACTTGTTTCTGCAGCTAATATTGCTATTATTATTGGATTTTTCTCTTTTTCCCCAATTGATCTGTTTCTAGAAATAGTATCTTTTTATTATATGATCAAAGCTCTAGAGGTAAGTAATGGCAGACAACATAACCTGACTCATTCTAACAATTAGTTGTGTTTACCATTGAAATAGTGCTATTTTAAAATTAGAATTGTGTTTTATTAAGAGTAATGCACATGTGAAATTGAGCCTCCTGTGCCTTAATTTTACTATTTTGGAGATGTATTTAATGATTTTCTTGCCTAATCATTAATAAATGCAAAAGTTATGATATAAAAATGAATATTATGGAACTTCCAGAGCACTCCAAAACTACTCATTAATTTAGCCCTATAAAATTGAACTATAAACATGACTGGAGTTTTTATTATATATGAGTGTGACAGAAGCCCTTGGGGGCTTCATCCATTCTCCATTGCTCTATTTAGTTGATTTAAGATTCTAAGGCTTATTCTTTCATTAATTCTGAATTTTTCAAATTAGTATAATGTGAACATATGTTCATTTTTCCTGGGATGAAAAAATAAACTTAATGAGGAAAATTATTTAGGTTTAGTAAACCAGAAGAAACTCAAGTCTTTGGTGTTGTTACAGTCAGGGTGACCCTCCTTGCCCGCTGTCTGCCTTGTCCACTTCATCTCACTTGATTGCTGGTTGAGCAGACAAAGTCCCTGTCCTGATTGTGTCACTGCTCCTGTTAGGAAGAAAAATGCATCAGAATTTATGGAGATATCTTTTTCCAGTTCTGAGCATGCGGTTCTGTAAATGTCCTTCCAAAAAATGTCTCTACCTATGATATGTCATCTAGTGTTATCTACAATTCCTTGTGTGCTTAGGTTTTCATATGCAGGTACCTCTGACTTAATCACTCCAAAAGAAAAGTCTTTCCCGCCCAATTATTACCTCTGCTCTTTGCTTTGTTGGTTAATGGCCTTTCCAGTGTCACAGTTTGTAAACCTTTTGATATTTGTCTCCACTCTTCTGTTATTTCTCCAGATTGTCCTAATTCTCTCTCCATAATTTTTCTGACATTCTCTGCTGTATTCCCACTTCCATACCCAAGGGACAGATTACCGGGTATGTGTACCTGTACTTGCCTGAACTCTGTCTATCCCTCTGTCTCTCTTCTCTGTTTCTGTTTCTTTCTCTAAAAATTTTAATAGGTTCCTAATTGATCTCCCTACCTCTAGCTCCCCTAAGCCCTTTAGTTAATCTTGGAACAGTGCTCACACAAATTAAGTGCTTTAATTACTATTTGATTTGAATCAAATATTATTGAAGAAACTGGCTACCTATGTGGGGATGAATTTTTTCATCATTGTTGCATATCTTGAGAGCAATGCACAGAGAGCAGAGAACCACTTTGAAGACTGTACCTGTTTGTTAAATCTCCTTTGCATCATTTATTGTAATTCACTTTGGTTTGTTATCAACAAAATAGCTTTTGCTTCTTCAAAAAGGAAGTTTATTTTTGAAGAAAAGGATCAACTCTGGGACATGCATTGTATTAGTATTAAAAGTACTCAGTCTTTGTAAATGAATAGAATAAGAAACATTTCTATAATATAAGATTAAAAGAGATAAATATTGGGTTGTCAGAAAACTTAAATGAATAATGGTATTTGAGGCATTTATTTTTCCTGCAATTTAAGATAGGATAATTACTGCTATTTAAATTTTTCCCCCAACTTAACTTGCTTAGATGTCTTTGGGATTGGGGGTTTTTGGACACATAAGACATTTTCCTATCTTGTCATAAATTCTTTAAGAATTATGAATATTTTCTGTCCTCAATGAGAAAATAAAGCTGATAGAGTTGAAAGGCAGCAAAGACTAGAATTACATTGAAAGCAGAGCACTGTACAAAACTTTGCAGAATGAAGAGTGGGCATGTACTTTGAAGAAATAAATAGGCCTGCAAATGCATCAGTTTAAAAGATGAAATTTTATGATATAATCTTGGCATACAATTAGGTTAATCAGTTAGTAAAATATGATCATTGGTAGCACAGCAATCCCTTTATTTGAAATATGACTCTGCCCATCTTATAATTTAAAGGTGGAACATTCATTGGCTGTACTTAGCTTGGAGGCTTTTTATTTATGTCAGGAATGCAAGGAGATCTGGAGAGATCTATTTCTTTTCCTTGGGTCATGCCTTTTTGAGCAGGAGACAAAGGGATCTTTTGGTGACCTCAATTTTGTCCTAACATTGCTTATTATAAACATAATTTTACTTCTGTTTACTTCTGTGCTTCCAAAGGATTTTAGGGGCAAAGGAGGATGCTTTGGTGACAATGACAATGCAAATTCTGCAGACAGGGGGCACATGATATGTCCTCCCACAAAAAGATTCTGTGATGTGATAACCCTCCTTACAGCAGACTTAATGGAGGGGCCACATGTCCAACAGAAAGCGGAATTTTTTTTTCTAGGTAAAGTTACGCTCATTGGCTGACAATAAACAACTGATAACACTACCTCTATTGTGCTGGGCTCTGCTATTTAATCTTAATTCAAGAGTGTACAGTATGCACTCTTACATTCTCCATTTCATTTATGTGGATATGCTGATGCTCAGAGAGTTAAGAAAATGGCTAAAGCATTGACCACAGCACAGGTTCTTGTAACTTCAAGGGCATGGTCATCTCCTTAGCAGCTCCTTTTGGTGTGCTTTTGCTTCTCCTGCATTGACAGCTTTGCAATATCATGATTATTAGAATTCAGAGTTTTGTTCCCTCTCCTCCAAGAAATGGTGGATTTCCTAAAGGTTCCTTTCTTCTGCTCAGAGAGGGAGGAGTAGAAGCGGTAATGGAGGGAAAGCAGAGTCATATGCATTTAATCACTATGAAAGGATTATAGTTTTAGGGCCAGTAATTTTGATTGAAAAACCACATCCTACAGACTTTTGCCCATTGGTTAGTGTTCATGGCTGGTCTGATGTGATAAAATCCTTATGTACTAAAAGAAGAAATTTTTTCCTCTTCAGGGACATAAGTATGTATATATCATTTTCCATTGATTTTAAGATTAAAAAAAAAAACCTGATTCCCTAGAGATAAGAAAAACAGGATTTTTTTCTTCTCAACATTTACATGAAAAAAACACCTAAATACTTCTAAGTGTGAACACATGTCCCATGATATTCAATAATGTGATATATCTGTTTCCTTCTGCCACATACAAATGAGATTTTTGAAGAGAGTAGCATTATTTTTAAACTTTGTTATTCTCAAATCCCCCTTCCATGCTATAGCACAAAGATCTCTTGGACTGCCTCCAGGCAGTGGGAATTAGGTGGGAATGAACTGGAGGAGTTACTATCTCAGCAAGGTCCAGCACACAGGTCTCAGCCCAGGCAGACTGTAAAGGAGTACTTAGAATCACATAGAACAATTCAGAATAGAGTTGGTGTGGGGTTGGTACATCTGTTGGGAGGACTGTGCTAGGTTTGGGATGATCAGAAGGATCTCACTATATGTAGATGCATCCAGAGAAGCATTTGAAAGAATATGTATGACCAAGTGATCCCACCTGGACACCTCCATGGCTTCCCATTAGTCTTAGGCCCTGCCCAGCCTCGTGTTAACTTGCAGAAGGAAAAAAGATTCCAACCTGTAAAACTCAAATGGGTAATAATTTGAAGTGATAACATCATAAACAGCTAAACTGTGCAATGCTAGAGAGAAAATCCCACTATGACAGCAATTGATCTTGGAGTCTACTCTGTAGCTACCACCTTTCATCTTAAAGGGGATGTTATATATAAGGAAGAGAAAAAAGTTGCATATCACTTTTAAAATTGCTTAATCTCATTTAGTTGATTCGCTTAGTATGGTAATTTCTTCATGGGTCACTGAATAATCTTTCTGTTCCCCCAAAAAAGAGAGATCCCAAGAGGCAGGTTTATTTAAGAGTATTAGATAATATATTCTAGGTCTTGTGTTTCTCTAGTTCTTATTCTTAGAATAAGAATGGTAGAAATGGAATTCAGGGATAATTTTATTAATCAAAAGGAAAATCATGAATAAAACTGTTGAATAATATATTTAATTCCAAGGAATTTGATAAAAATAATCAGACTTTTGGCACTTCAAGAATTGGGTTAAATAAAGATTCTGCTTTTCAGTGAGAAGAAAAAAATTATTAGATTGCATAGTGAAATGAGAAAAGTAAAAATATTTTTTCTCTTAACATTAAGGGCAATTTCTTAAGGAAGTTTTTCTCTGCCAGGGTTGTTATATATATTTTCTCATGTCATTTTTTTAAACCCAACTTAAAATATATTTCCTTTAAATAGAGTCCTAAGTTTGAGATTGATGAGTAAGGAAGGATCCCTTAAATTCATATCTTACTTAAGTTGATTCACTACTTTCAAAATGAATTTTCTTCTGAACAAGGAAGGAAAAAATATTTAGCTGATATGGGCCATCTGGCATTAAAATGTTGAAATTTGTCTTCCAGCCTGCATCTATTTTAGAGTGACTATTGGATTAGAATTCAAATGAATCCCAAATAGTAAATTCACAATTTAAAGTTTAATGCTTTGGAGATTGTAAATCACAGCACATATGGGATGATACATGTTTTGGGAAAAGTAGATCCTCCTGGCCCACATTAAAATTAAAGCTGCTTGTGTTCTGTGTTTATTGAATATATTTATTTTGCAAAGGTGTGTCTGAACCTTTTCCTAGGTTTTTAATCTTATCATTGGGATTTTTAAAAACTCAAAAATTCTATTTGCCAAATTATTATGAATCATAAATAATCAGTAATTTCCCATCTTTATGAAGTTTCTTGGAAAAAGTAATGGCTCTCCTTGATATTTTCACATAACTTTTTCTTTTTTACTTATATTTTATAGCTGCATTATAATTATGGAATAGTGGGTTTTGTTTTACATATTCCTACATGCACACAATATAGCAATATACTTGGTAAATTTATTTCCCAGCACCTCCCCTTTCCTTCCCTCTTCCTTCTCCTTGGGCCCTTTCCACTGTTCCCTTCTTTCTTCATGAAATGCCCTTTCCTTTTTTCTCTCTAGCTTCCACATATGAGAGAAAACATATGACCCTTGGCATAGTGAGTTTGACTTATTTCATTTAACATAATGCTCTCAAGTTTCAATTTTCCTGCAAATGACATAATTTCATTCCTCTATATGACTGAATAAAACTCCATTGTGTATATATTGTGTGGTTCACTTTTAAAACCCACAAGGTACTATATTGAAAGTAAGTTATGATTTCCATGGTCAATGGTTAGTCTAAAGACACGGAACTCCTTTTGCTAGAGACTTCACATTCTGATAAGGTGGAGTATCGGGGCAATAATTCTCATAATTAGGGCAGCCAAGAAACTTTATCTTATGCTAATGTTTTCAAAGTATGTTCTGATAAGTTTTGTTCTCCCAAGGGAAGTGGAAGAATTCAGCATAAGTTCAATAGATATATCCACTGAAGAATTTTTTAATCTTTAAGTTACTTGGTCCATGAATATGCATGGTAAAAGAAGGCTATAGAAACAGTATTTCCCCAACTATTTGGTTTTTGGAATATTTTGTCAGACTCTGTACTGCAGATTAATGGGAGGACTCCTTGTTGACACATGTCATCTTTTTACTAGAGACTTTCTTGGGTATGGCATCAAATTCCCCTGCCCTACTCCAGTGTATTTGGACTTTTCTAAAATTGGAATGCAGTTTGTAATAATCATGTGTGTTTTTTAATAATAATCATATATGTGTTGTTTTCCTTAATTTCAGGAAGGCTTTCAAAAATTGATGGTGCCCTAGAATAAAGGAAGTTATTAAATAATGCAACTTTTAATTCTAATTTGTTCAATATGGTCAGCTAAATCCATAGGAAGTACATTATTAAGTGAAAAGAACTGAGTGAGAGGTAACAGGATGTTTGGTGGGGAATTTGTTTTCTACTATACAATGAGCTTTGTTTCCCCGAACTTCTGAAATCTGGTTAAAGAATAATAATCACTCCTACTCTGCAGCAGCTAATTATGGTTTCAGCCAAATACCAGTTGTTTTTTGTACATATATCTGTGGTGTTATATCCAATTTTTAAATTGAAGAAATTAAGATTTAGGCAGCAATTTATCAGCTTTGTTTTAGTTAATTATTTACATTTATCTGCTTCATGAATACCATTTTATACCTTAGCATGCCAATGATTCCCAGAAATGGGTTGGCATTTGAGCTGTGGGAAACAATTGGATTCCTAGGTTCAACTTCCCAGAGAATTACTTGCTCTGGGGTGGGGCTGGGTAGATGTATTTTAAAACATTAATACAGAAACTCCAAGTGATTTTGATAAAGCTAAACTTTGGAATCAATGATAAAGACATTATGAAAAATGCCTTTCTTTCCACTGAAGATAAAAATGAAGTTGAAAGCAACTAACCCCAAACCATGGAGAGCATAATTGAATGATGTATGGTGCCTGTGTTGGGTCTTAGCATCTGGAAGTGGCAATCAGGGTGTGTTGAGAAAGCAGATAGGTGTAAACCTAAACCTGCTTGGTACCTTTGTCTAAAATGTATAAGGAAGGTGCCTTCATGCTTCTTGATCCATATGGTCTTGCTGTATTGAAAGCCTTTCTGAATTATAACCTCAGTGTACACTGTGGCAGATGGATATAGGTAAGATGTCAACATGCACGACCTTTCAGTCTTTGGCATTGATGGCAATAATAAAGCAAACCCCTCTAATCTGCCTGCAAATTGCCACAACTTCCTTGATCTGGTCTAATCAAAGGAACAAGCCCATAGGGGTTTAAAGGATTCTGTGCTCCTGCCACTGCCTTTAATTTAATTGCTAAAATACAGTGACTTATGGGAAGTCAAGTTATATGCTGAAATCTTTGCAGCAAGAGACTGAACAGGTTACTTCCATAATTAGTGTTGCCTTTAAGAAGGGGCATAGTGTTCACTGACCAAGTTCTGCAGAACTGACCAAGTTGTCTAAGGCAGCATGAAAGTGAAGTAACAAGTGTGGCCTTAGGAACTGGGCAGGAGTGAATTTGGTAGAGAAAGTGTGAAATAAATGTCCTTTGATGTTAGTGACAACTTGTGTGCCATCTTTTCAGGTATCCAGGAATTGTGCATCCTTTCTATTCTCTTTAAGTTGTATGATAAGGAAAAAAAAAAGACACATCTTTTTAAATATTGATGCATATAAATTTTTAAATGTGATGCTGTGTATTTTGTGTTGTACAAATCCATCTGTGAACCAACATTATCTAGGGGCATCTGATCAGATGTGAATTAATTGAGTCTGGCCCTTTTTATGCCAGTTCTTTCTAACTCACTGCATAGCATTCATTGGATGCCTTTTGGATTAATCAACTAGTTAAATTAATTCATTTCTTACATAGTTGGGCTCAGTTTACCCAATGGTTAATGCTATTTATTTGGAGCTGCATTTGGTAAGCATGTTTGTCTAATAATGGATTTTGATCTTTCTAAATTTACTTTTTTCCCTTTTATGAATTTCTTTTCTCTGATACCAGCCCAATATCAGAGTTCATCTCTCCCTATTGACCAATGTTTATTAAAATAATCTTCTTCAAGTTGAGCATGTAGCTGTTATCACAGCAGGACAGTACTTCCAAGGAATGCTCACTTGTGGAAGCTAGTCATTTGTTCCAGTTATTCTTTATATATTGTGTAACATTAATTTATGATCTTACTCTTATATTAGTTTAATGACTCTTTATGGGAATCATGATAATAATTGTCATTAATGGAGCAAACAAATTATATGTATCCATTGAGTGCCTGGCACTGTGCTAAACAAAACCTCATCTCATTTTAATCCTTGTAACAACCCTGTATTGATCTGTAATTGACTTGGTTGATTGTTTGGTTCTCAAACCTTGCATATAAGTTAAGTTGTTTTTGTTTTTTGGTACAGGGATTTTTGGGGGGCCAGGGAGACACTTGACCACTGAGCCACATCCTCATCCCTCTTTTGTATTTTATTTAGAGACAGGGTCTCTCTCACTGAGTTGCTTAGCACCTCGTTTTTGCTGAGGATAGCTTTGAACTCACAATCCTCCTGCCTCAGCCTCCTTTGCCACTGGGATTACAGGCATGTACCACCCTACCCAGCTGTACTGGATTTTAACCCAGAGGTGCTTTACCACTGAGACGCATCCCCAGCCCCCACCTCCTTTTTATTGCTTTTTTTTTTTCTTAAGATAGGGTCTCACTAAGTGGTTGAGGCTGGCCTTGAACTTGGAATCCTCCTACCTCAGCCTCCCATGTTGCTGGGATTACAGTTGTATACCACAGTGTGCAAGCTAGTCACTTTGTAAATAGCCTTGTGATGATTGCTGAACTGTATAGTTCAATGATTAAAAAAAGGCCTCAAAGTTTAATGAGGGGTATGGGGCCCTTATTTTCTAAGACCCTGACTGATAATTGTGTTCAGCCTTTGGCTAAAAGGAGAGAGCCCTGTCTGGCCATGATGAAAATCCAACATGATTGGGTTGGTATTTGGATTCTACTTGAACACCTAACTGCAGTGACTACATAATTTGCTTTCTTTTTCCTTCACCTCCATTCACCCCTTACCCCTCAATTGGTTTACCATACCCCACTTTAATGTGTATTTTGAACTTGAGTATTATATTTAGAAAAAGGTGGACATTAAGTTCAAAGCTGAGCTCAAATTACAGCTCAGAAACATTTATGCTTGTGAAACTTGGGTGACTTAACCTCTCTGTGCCTCAGTTGCCTTATCTTTAAAACTGAGTAGCAGTAACACGTCTCTGGAGAGATTGTGGGTGATGAGGTCATTTTATGTCGCAACTTTGTGCAGTGACAAATGCTTCAAAAGGGTCCTTGATGTGCTCAAGAATTGGTGGCCATTTCTTTTTAGAAGATTGATTTGGGACTTTAAAGGTTAGGTTAAAAAAATAATGACTTTCGGTGCTCTGGGATTTGTGGACTCAGGGACTTATGCTGCGAGAACAACAAACATGAGTCTGCTTATTTAATAGAATGTGCCCTCCACGAGATTCTCATCTGCTTTCAGCTTGAGGAATGTTTCAGAATTTTAATTATTTGGAGGAGCTTCCCAGGGTAATAGAAGTTGCTTTCCGGTTGCTTTCTCTTCATGTCAGACTGAAGGGATAATTGTAACAAATGAGCATTCCTCTACCAAGACGTGACACAGCAAATGACTTTATGGATGATGATGATAATGATGCTCATCAGCATGGCCAAGGTTCCAGGGTGATCAGTAGCTGCAAACTACTTTCTTAAGATGAAACAGCCACTTAACTGAATACAGGAGCTTTTCTTAAAAAGTCTTTCTTGAGCAGTGCTCATGTTATTTTTTTTTCCCCAAAGAGTTTAAGGACCAGTTCCTCAGTATTATCTCCAATCCCATGTGACTTCGCACCATTCAGGCTGAGCTGTTCCAGGAAGATTGGCTGCTCTTCCTTTGTGCTCTTATTGGCATCCTTTACATAGCTCATTCTGGTGTTTCCTATACTGCAGAAAGTAAGAATAAGATAATTATTACCATCTTTACAGTAGTTAATATTCATCGAGCATATACTATGTGCCAGACATTGTACTAAAAGCTTTGCATTATCAGCTCATTTAATCCTCACACCACCCTGAGATAGGGACTTTCATTGCCCCCATCATCTAGATGAGGAAGAGGTTAGGTTCAAGAGTTCCAGTAACATAGCTAAAGTCACAGCTGGGATTTTAAGGAGGTCTGACTGTGGAACCTGAGGACATAGACATGACTCCAAAGCTGTTTCTCTGTTTTATAATTCCTTGCTTGCTTCCAATTTCCTCCTTGGTCATTAAGCACCAATGCCTCCCTGTATCTATCTCACATCCTTTCCTGGCGCCTTGCATATGGAGGTGGTGGAACATTGGAAAGAATGAATGAATGAGTTCAGCACTCTGCAGAGGGGATGTTGAAAAAATAGTAGTGAGTCTTTATAAACTGAAAAGTGAAGTGAAACGAATTTTATGAGAACCATTTTAAACCAAAGTTCACTCCTCTGATTCCCTTGAAAATTGACTATAGTGAGAGGATAGCAAAGCCAGGTAAGAAGCATTCACATTTGGAAGTTCTATGGGGCACTTGATTTAACAACAACAACAACAAATCCTCAGGCATAAAATAATTAAACTGTTCATGACAGCATATAATTGCATCATTATATACAAAACTCCGTTACTATAATTTGGATCATAAGAGAGCAAAGTGTCAAAATCTTTGTAATGGTGTTTAATTTTGTTTAAGGTTTTCCTACAGGAAGTCTTCAGTTTATGCTCTGAACTTGTAAACTTTTGACACATCTTCACATTTTTTGCTATTGCAAATCATTCATGTAAACTACAGAAATGGTTCATTGTCCATTTTTAATAATTTTGAGTCAGCTTCTTTTATAAACTTTAGACACTTCAGTGGTTAAGACACCTATGTTTGCATACTTTTAAGGTACCTTGTTTTTTAATCTATTTTATTTGGTGTTAAAACTGTTAGTAATAAAACCTGTAAAAAATAACTCAATTTGTTCAAGACCATTTTAATTAAAAATATGTGCTAACTCTTCAGGGACCAGATAGAAGTTTACACTTCTCTGAAGATAGGGGTTGCTGAGCAAATTAATAATGTAAACAAGATTTTGGAGAGAATATTTAATCAACTGAAGGCAAGTAACTTTTCAAGCAAGCTCTAGCACTTTAGAACTATCCATTGACATTCACAAGATTGATGTGTTAATTACTAATCATTGTTTTGAATTCATTAAATTGATTGCTTTTAATACCTTTGGCCAAATTCTGCTAGTCTCAAATTCTAGTATCTTTTGACTATAACAGTGATGCCTGCAGCATCATTCCTTAAAAAGGATGCTTAAAAAATCACTAATCTTTACTTACTTCACATTAACATAGTATTTGGGCACACAGTAAACCTCCCTAAGCCTGACTTTTGGCATCTATGAAATGGGTCTGTTCTAAACACCTTTTAGAATTTTCTGAGAATGAAATAAGATGTATATATGAATCACAGGTGCAGTGCTCAAGGAATAGGTTATCGAAGGTCAAAATTAGCATGGTTTTGTTATCAAGTGTGGATGCCACTGCTATATTTTTCTGCCCAAGAGTTGGAGCGTGAATTCATTTATGCAGGGCTTAAAATGAAGACATGTAGTTAGGCCATTTCTTTCCCTAGGCTTGGGCATTTATTTATATGAGAAACCTCTCAGAAGTATATTAATAAAATATGGTGTATTTATTGATTTCCCTCTGAGCAAATATACCTGCAGAAAATTACAAGTCTTGAAACATCAGTTGAAATAATCTCATTGAATTGTGCCCCAGACCTGAAATTAAGGAAACTTCTGAAATTTGGAAATCTGGTGGTCTCAGAGTCCCAAGTGGGCCTAAGGACCATATCTTTAAAACATTTTCATGGGTAGCACTTTCTTCCTTTGCCAAAGGTGTGATTTTCTTTCTTCCTACATTTCTAGAATTTGTCACACCTTTTGGCCCTATATTCCAGTGATACCTTCTACCTATAGGGTGACACTCATTTGGGAATATTTCCTATTAGGAAGTTAGGCTTCCTTTCTCAATGTGCTTTTTCCTGTGTGTTCTACTAAAAATACCAAATAGTCCTCAGTTGCACTAAGCTGTCTTTGTGCAAAATGAGGTGCCCCATAGATACTTGCCTTCTTTCTTGGAGTTGTGCACTAGTGTGATTCATTGATACTTGTTACCCTTTGTGAAATTGGATTTACCTGGTATTTTGCATGCATGCATCCTTTAAAAATAGCACCAAAATAATATGCTTGGTATGGTCTCAGGTTTTTCTTCTGTGGTTTTTTGCAAAAAGTTCAGCAATTGAATATGTGAAAGACATGATATACCAGACAATTAACCCATTAAGTCCCAAGTTTCAATTCTGCAAATATTTCAATGACATTGACACAGGTTCATAAAATTTGATGGAAATAATAATCTAGAACTTGTATTAATATTAATCATGACATAATTATATAATTCTATTATTTTACAATTATATATGTACACTATAATTTTTTAGAGATGTTTTACATCTGGGACAATGGGACAAATGGGTCCAGGAGATGATTTTACTCAGGTTGTTGAAATAAGTGGAATATTTATTACTAAAAAGTATCAAAGAGGGAGCAAAGCTGGGGTTTTATAATAGAAGGAAGCATTCAGGAAGGGTAGAGGTGGATCTCAATAATCAAGGGCGGATAGATTCAAGATGGTGGGCTAGAGGAAGGCTGCATTCCTACTTGCTCCGTGGATTCCTGATTGCTTGGGAGTCAAACAGCAGGAATATGGCTCTCAATGAGATTTTATATTCAAATCACATATAAGAGGTCCCCAGTTGCCGCTCCGGAACCAACTCTGCTGGGCTGGGCTCGGCCTGGCCGCGGGCAGCTACCACCCGGGAGCGCTGGACCCTGCAGCTGCTTGGGAGTCACCGACCTGGGCCTGTGCCAGCCAGCAAGTGAGTGTGGGTCCCCAGCAGCGGCTTTGAAGTCACTGACCAGGCTCCGGCATCAGCCAGCAAGTGAGTGCGGGTCCCCAAGTGAGTGCGGGTCCCCAGCAGTGGCTTCGGAGTCACTGACCAGGCTCAGGCGCCAGCCCGCAAGTGAGCGCAGGACTCCAGTAGCCACTGGGAAATCACCATCCCTAGGCCAGGTTCAGGCCTGAACCCAGGGCAGCCTCAGCTGTGAACACATACCCACCAAGCCATCGGGCCGCCATATTCAGCTCCTAACCCAGGCCTGGACCCTGTTCCTAGTCTAGTCTCAGGCTGGCACCCATGCTGTCACAGACCATCTAACAACAGCAGGTTACCTTAGCCCACAAACATTGATTATCCCTGACTTGGAGGCAGTGGGACAGCATCCTTCTTGGGACACAGCATTACCAAGCGCCTGACAGGCATCAGACTACTGAACAACAGGAGGTTTGAATAGTACAATATAATTTTAATTTTCTTCCTCTTTTTTTTTTTGGTCTAAATAGTAATATTACGATTATTCCTAATATACTTACTACATTCCCACTTCTTTCCTATTAATACCCTTATCATTCTATCATGCTCTAATATAGCAGTGTCCTTGGAGACCCATTCTCTTTTCTCATGCTAAAAACTTATTTCCTCTAATTCCACTCTCACTATTCCTATGACATAGTAACTCTATAGACTCACTTCCTATCTCATTAACATTATATTCTAAACCACTCAGCATTTTCTTTTTCCACTATTTGAAATTGAGGTCCTTATTGTAAACCTATCAATTATACAGTAGATAATTTGCACTCATTTCTGTATACTATAACGCAGTTTATATCTAAATGGTTCTATATGGTTTAAGGACACATACTGTTTGTATGGGGTACTGCGAATAATAATCTCTTCAAAGTGAGGTATTGGAAATCTGCAGGGACACTATAAGTCTTTACAGGGAAACTGCAATCTCTCAGACTCGCACTTCTAGAGGGGAAGATACACAAATAACATGAGAAAGCATAGGAAGAAAGTGTCCCAAACAAACCTAGACGATATATCAAGAGAACCCAAAGATAACATGGTAGAAGGAATGACAGAAAGAGAGTTCAGAATGTTCATAATTAAAGTGATCCAAGAAAAGAATGATGTGACGAGAGAGCAGATTTAGGCTATGAATAATCAGCTAATAGAGTAATTGCAGGAAGCAAAAAATTATTTCAATAAAGAGATAGAAGTTCTAAGAAAAAAACAAACATAAATCCTTGAAGGAAACAAGGAAATGAAGGAAACAATAAACCAAGTTAAAAACTCAATAGAAAGCATAATTAACAGAATAGATCACTTGAAAGATAGAACCTCAGACAATGAAGAAAAAATATTTAATCTTGAAAACAAAGTCGAACAAACAGAGAAGATGGTTAGGAATCATGAATGAAACCTCCAGGAAATATGGGACATCATGAAAAGATCAAATTTAATAGTTATTGGGATTGAGGAAGGCACAGAGATACAAACCAAGGGAATGAATAATCTGTTCAACGAAATAATATCAGAAAATTTCCCAAATATGACAAATGAGATGGAAAATCAATTACAAGAGGATTACAGGACACCAAACACACAGAATTACAACAGATCCACACCAAGGCACATTATAATGAAATGATTACCTACAGGGGGAAACCAATATGGATATCAGCAGATTTCTCAGTCCAGACCCTAAAAGCAAGAAGGGCCTGGAACAACATATTTCAAGCTCTGAAAGAAAATGGATGCCAACCAAGAATCTTATACCCGGTAAAACTTACCTTCAGATTTGATGACGAAATAAAATCCTTCCATGATAAACAAAAGCTTAAAGAATTCACAAATAGAAAGCCTGCCCTACAGAACATTCTCAGCAAAATATTCCAAGACGAAGATATGAAAAATAACAATGTTAGTCAACATGAGGAGGAATTACCCTAAAGAAATAGCCAATCAAAGGAGAAACAAAGTTAAAAGCCCAAAAGAAGCTAAAGTGACAGGAAATACAAGTCATATCTCAATAATAACCCTGAATGTAAATGGCTTAAACTCATCAATCAAAAGATATAGACTGGCAGATTGGATTAAAAAAAGACCCAACAATATGCTGCCTTCAAGAGACTCATCTCATGGAAAAACATGCCCACAGACTAAAGGTGAAAGGTTGGGAAAAAACATACCATGCACATGGACTGAGTAAAAAAGCAGGGGTTTCCATCCTCATTTGAGATAAAGCAGACTTCAAGCCAAAGTTTGTCAGAAGGGATAAAGAAGGACATTTCATACTGCTTAAAGGAAGCATAAATCAGCAAGACATAACAATCATAAATATTTATGCACCAAACAATGGCACATCCATGTACATCAATCAGATCCTTCTCAATTTCAGGAACCAAATAGACCAAAACACAATAATACTGGGGGATGTTAACACACCTCTCTCACAGTTGGACAGATCTTCCAAGCAAAAATTGAACAAAGAAACCATAGGACTCAATGACACAATCGCTAATTTAGACTTAACAGACATATATAGAATATTTCATCCATCAAAAAGCAAATACACTTTCTTCTCAGCAGCTCATGGTTCCTTCTCTAAAATAGACCATATGTTATGCCACAAAGTTACTCTTAGCAAATACAAAAACATAGAGATACTACCTTGTATACTATCAGATCATAATGGAATGAAATTAGATATCAATGATAAAGTTAAGAACAGAAACTACTCCAACACCTGAAGATTAAATAACATGCTATTGAATGATACATGGATAACAGAAGACATTAGAGAGGAAATTAAAAGATTCTTAGAGGTCAATGAGAACAAAGATACAACATATCAAAATCTCTGGGATAATATGAAAGCAGTGCCAAGAGGAAAATTCATTGCATCGAGTGCATTCAACAAAAGAATGAAAAGTCAACAAATCAATGACCTTACATTACAGCTCAAAGCCCTAGAAAAAGAGGAAAAGACCATCAGCAAAAGTAGTAGAAGACTGGAAATAATTAAAATCAGAGTTGAAATCAATGAAATTGAAACAAAAGAAACAATTCAAAAAATTGACAAAACAAAAAGTTGGTTCTTTGAAAAAATAAACAAAATCGATAAACCCTTAGCCTCACTAATGAAGAGAAGGAGAGAGAAACTCCAAATTACTAAAATTTGTGATGGAAATGGAAATATTACAACAGACACTATTGAAATACAAAACATAATAAGAAGCTGTTTTGAAAATTTATATTCCAACAAAATAAAAAACCTGGAAGACATCAACAGGTTCCTAGAGGCATATGAGCTACCCAAACTGAATCTGGAGGACATACACAACTTAAATAGATCAATTTCAAATAGAAGAAGTCATCAAAAGCCTACCAACAAAGAAAAGTCCGGGACCAGATGGATTCACAGCCGAGTTCTACAAGACCTTCAAAGAAGAGCTCATTCCAATACTCCTCAAAGTATTTCATGAAATAGAAGAGGAGGGAACCCTTCCAAACTCATTCTATGAAGCTAATATCACCCTGATACCAAAACCAGAGAAGGATACATCAAGGAAAGAAAATTTCAGACCCATATCTCTAATGAACATAGATGCAAAAATTCTTAACAAAATTTTAGCAAATCGCATACAAAAACATATTAAAAAGATAGTGCACCATGATCAAGTGGGTTTCATCCCAGGGATGCAAGGTTGGTTCAACATCCGGAAATCAATCAATGTAATTCACCACATCAACAGACTTAAGGTCAAGAACCACATGATTATTTCAATAGACGCAGAGAAAGCATTTGCTAAAATACAGCACCCCTTCATGCTCAAAACACTAGAAAAAATAGGGATAATGGGGACATTCCTTAACATTGTAAAGGCTATTTATGCCAAGCCCACAGCTAACATCATTGTAAATGGAGAAAAATGGAAAGCATTCCCCCTGAGAACTGGAACAAGGCAGGGATGCCCTCTTTCGCCACTACTATTCAACATTGTTCTTGAAACTCTAGCCAGAGCAATTAGACAGACCAAAGAAATTAGAGGAATACGAATAGGAAAAGAAGAGCTCAAATTATCCCTATTTGCTGTTGACATGATTCTCTATCTAGAAGACCCTAAGAATTCCACCAGAAAACTTCCGGAACTCATAAATGAATTCAGTAACATAGCAGGATATAAAATTAATGCTCATAAATCTAATGCATTTTTATTCATAAGTGATGCATCCTCTGAGAGAGAAATTAGGAAAACTACCCCATTCACAATAACCTCAAAAAAAAAATAAAATTTTGGGGAATCAATCTAACAAAAGAAGTGAAAGACCTGTACAATGAGAACTATAGAACACTAAAGAAAGAAATTAAGGAAAGTCTAAGAAGATGGAAGGATCTCCCATGTTCTTGGATAGGCAGAATTAATATAGTCAAAATGGCCATACTACCAAAAGCACTATACAAATTCAATGCAATTCCAATTAAAATTCCAATGACAGACCTCATAGAAATAGAGCAAGCAATCATGAAATTCATTTGGAGGAATAAGAGACCAAGAATAGCTAAAGCAGTTCTTAGCAAGAAGAGCGAAGCAGGGGGTATCACAATACCAGACCTTCAACTATTTTACAGAGCACTAGTAACAAAAACAGCATGGTATTGGCACCAAAATAGACAGGTAGATCAATGGTACAGAATAGAGGACACAGAGACAAACCCACATAAATACAGTTATCTCATAATTGACAAAGGATCCAAAAACATACAATGGAGAAAAGATAGCCTCTTCAACAAATGGTGTGGGAAAACTGGAAATCCTTATGCAGCAAAATGAAACTAAACCCATATCTCTCACCCTGTACAAAATTCAGGACCTAGAAATTAGACCAGAGGCTCTGCACCTAATAGAAAAGAAAATAGGTCCAAATCTTCATCGTGGGAGTGCAAGTTGGTGCAGCCACTCTGGAAGGCGTTGGCCTAGGACCAGATTTCCTTAACATGACTCCCAAAGTGCAAGAAATAAAAGCAGGAATCAATGATTGGGATAGAGTCAAACTAAAAAGCTTTTTCTCAGCAAAGGAAACAATCAGCAATGTGAAGAGGGAGCCTTCAGAGTGGGAGAAAATCTTTACTACACATACTTCAGACAGAGCACTAATCTCCAGAATCTACAAAGTACTCAAAAATCTTTACACTAAGAACACTAATAACCCAATCAATAAATGGGCCAAGGAAATGAACAAACACTTTGCAGAGGAAGATCTACAAGCAATCACCAGATTCATGAAAAAATGTTCAACATCCCTTGTTATAAGAGAAATGCAAATCAAAACCACCTTAAGATTTCATCTTACCCCAATTAGAATGTCTCTTATTAAGAATACAGGCAACAATAGGTGTTGGCAAGGATGTGGGGAAAAGGGTACACTCGTACATTGCTGGTGGGAGTGCAAGTTGGTGCAGCCACTCTGGAAGGCAGTGTGGAGATTCCTTAGGAAACTTGGAATGGATCTACCATTTGACCCAGCTATCCCACTCCTTGACCTATGCCCAAAGGACTTAAAATCAGATTACTACAGTGATGCAGCCACATCAATGTTCATAGCTGCTCAATTCACAATAGCTAGATTATGGAATCAACCTAGATGCCCTTTAATAGATGAATGGATAAAGAAACTGTGGTATATATACACAATGGAGTATTATTCAGCCATAAAGAAGAATAAAATCATGGCATTTGTAGGTAAATGAATGATGTTGGAGACTGTTATGCTAAGTGAGATCAGCCAATCCCCCAAATCCAAAGGCCGAATGGTCTCTCTGATAAGTGAATGATGATGAATTATGCAGGGGGGAAGGGTGGCTAGAATGGAGGAAGGATAGATAGCATAGAGGGAAGGGAGGGGTGGGGTTGGTGTGGGGGGTTAAGAATAATAACAGAATGTGTGACAGACATCATTGCCTTGTGTACATGTATGAATGCACAGATGGTGTGACTCTACTTTGTGTACAACCAGAGAAACAATAGCTGTACTCCATTTGTGTTCAATGAACGAGGTCACTGAATAAAAAAAAATAAAAAAAAATCAAATGAGATTCAGAATCAAATGAGAAAAAATTCTATGATGTCAAGGGCTTGTAGATTCCAGCATCTCTTAGCATGTAATTGGCACAAATAAAAAGAACATCAGTTCTTACCTTTCTCAAGGCAATGTCTCAATACAAGTTAAATGCACAAAAGGAGACTGCATATTAAGAGCTTCTCTGAGCAGTGGAACTTCTAGACATTTTTAAGTGTGGCACTCCTTTCTCTCCTTAAAGCTCTGGATCTTAAATTACTCAAGTGACTGTGGTCTGCAAATCAGTATATATTGTTGATTTTCTCTGGTCAAATTAATATCTGCTGAATGATTAAAACAAAAATAATCAAGGGCGGGTGATTCCTGTGTTTTAGGGTGTTTCTGCAAACACAAAAGGGTAAGGTTATCTTAACCTCAGCTAGTTACTGGAAGCACAGAACTTAATTAAGTTCAGTATTGACAAATACTTAACTTTGGAAATGCTATTTTTTGAATGGTAATAAAAGCATAGTGGGCTTTTAATTAAGTTTTGATTACTTAATTGCTTTTACCAATGCTTAACTCAAAGTACTTCAATATTGTCATTACCTTTTTAGCTGTCCTAAAAATGCCTAGCAACAAGTTTTCATAATATGAATTAAAAATATATATTGTAACTCTAAACTGTTGGAAGCAATTACTTTGGAAGTCTTATCTATTTTTTATACATCTCATTTAAATATTCTATATGTGCTCCTTCCTGTAAGAGATTATAATATTCTTCATATTACTAAATGGAAATCAGCTTTGTCTTCACCAATAATAATAGAAGATTTACATATTTTATGAAAATTTGCTTTTGAAACTAGTAGGTCTTTACAAGCTTTCTTCTATTATAAAGAACTGCTAGGCATTTACTTTAGAATATTCATATTAATACCTCCCCAGAAACCATAAGCCCTTCTTTCACTCCCCTCTTCTTTCTTTCCTTTATTCTTTTTTAGTGTCAAATATAGAACTCCCCATGCTCTGTCCCGAACTATCTCCTGAATCTTATCGGTTTGCTGAGCTTTCTTTTGATTTTTTTTGGTGGGGGGCACATAGTGACAATTCTTAGTTTTTTCTCTAAGCCTACAGATTGGAGGTGTAACTGCTTATTCCTGCTTACCTAGTGATCCTGAAATAGTGATTTTCACCAGCATTGCCTCTGAAAGTCTCAGGGTGGGGTCTACACCTTTGTAAAGAACCCTACAAGTGACCCTCTGTGACAGCCCCTGAGTGTGGCCTCCTCCCTGTGATCTTGAACCTCAAGTCTAGCCTGTCCCTACACTGGGTTGAATTGGATATTCTCAGATGCTTATTAATAGCCCATAGATACTTATATTAAAACTCAAATTTGTAATGATTAACCCTAAATGCATTCTTTCTCTCAACTGCCTTTTTCTATTTTTGTACAGATTTTCTGAATTGTTTTGAAATAACAGAATTGCCTGTAGGAGGAAAAATAAAGATGTATTATAAGTTTTTAGTTGTTTTCTCTTTCTGATGGTAGAAGTCAAATGACGTTTAAGAGTGTTGAAAAAGTCAACTATAATCCCACTGTATAAAAGTAGCTGGTGTTAACAAAATATCTGAATATATAGCATCCTGACATTTTTTACCACGCATTTAATCACAGTAATGCTCCCCTTTACAGAAACATACCCTTAGTCAACCTTCCACCTTCTATTCTGACATGGTATAAAGACAGGCAACACATCAGTATGGTGAGGAAGCACAACTCCTGTAGTCAGACAGAGTCCCTCCACCCCCAACATTTATTTTATTTTATTTTATTGCTACTGGGAATTGAACCCAGGGTGCTTTACCACTGAGGTACATCCCCAGTCCTTTTTTTTTTTTTTTTTTTAATTCTGAGACAAGTCTCACTATGTTGCTGAGGCTGACCTCAAACTTGTGATCCCCCTGACTCAGCCTCCTTGAGTTACTGGGATTATAGGCATGCACCAACACACCTGACTGGATCCCTTGTCTACTATTTATGCTCTATATGGACCTGACTACTAAATTCTTGAGCTTCTGATACCTAATCAGTAATTGGAGGTATACCTTCACTAGCTTGTCAACAAACAGGTTCCTGCAGGATAACAGATGTTTTTGTTGATGTTTTTAGTTTATGATGTTTGTCACACAGCTTTTCTACATCAAATGAATTTCTCTTAGGAATTCATGGCCTGATGCTATTTCATCATCCAATTCTATACTTACCGTGTGCTAGCATTAGGCAACTATCCAGGACCCAGTTCTGTGACTGCCTGTGCACTTCTCTTCTTCCCCATCCCTCTGCCTGGACTGTTCTGTCCTTTCCCATCCTTATGAAAATGCAGCATCTCCCCGGTTCACTTCCTCTCAGTTGGTTGGGGGATTTTGTCTGCTGCATTCTGCTTTGTTATTTGTATGCTTCTGGGCATCTGGATAATATGCAGAACTTAGTGCTTAAAGATACAGATATGTGTGTGTATGGCATGTATCTGTATGTGTATGATCTTATGTCTGAATAGTATTTGATGTTCTATTGCATGTTCCACCTTTATAAGAACATCATGAAACAACTCGTCATCTTCATTTCATCCAGGAAGTGACTGAGGCTTGCAGTGTGACTTCACAATTGCACAGCTATTAGGCAAAAATGCCAGGGCCAGGACGCTATTCTCCTTCCTCTACACTTACTAATTGTCCAGTGAAATGCAGATGTGCAGTGTGAAATTTCTGGGCAATCAAAGCAAGTCTTTGCCTCCTCAAAGACAGTGGGTCTACACCAGTATGTAGTTAGCAGTGGCATGGGGGGAGTAATGGGTCTATGCCCAAGGCCTCCTGTGTTATCAAGGTCTTTACATGGTGGAGGTACCTTACTACTGAGGCTAGACGTCCTATCAGGGCAGTGCTCTGAAAGACCCTTCAACAGTTTTGACAGGAAGAATTTATTGCTTCTCTACTTTATTCAGGAATAAAGTAATTTACTATTTTCTAGAATATTAAGGCACAGGAGCCAGCTCTGGAATCTTCTCACCCCTTTTGTATTAAGTGACTAATCATTATGCAGGCGTACTAACTTGTAAAAAGGAATAAAACAAGTACCTCCTTTTCTAAATCTACTGAATTAGTTGCAGGAAAAGGACTGGTTGGTTGAAATGAAGTCCTCTTAGCCCTGTAGCAATTTATATTGCCTGTATATAATATCCCCATAAAATGAGCTTCCTGGCAAGACTTAGTAAACACATTTCAACTAGATGTAAAGATTTCATAAACCATGTTCTTAGTGAGATGTACTTGGGAAGAATCACAGCTCCCAGGATGTCATTAATTTTATATTTAGTTTGGAATTTAAGAAGAGGTAGGAAAGGCACATGTCCATAATCCATAGTCACATTATTGAAGTACCAGTAATGTGCAGCTAAGCATTAAAATGATCAATGCAATCCAAGAGGCCAGTAAAGTGATGTGGTTAAGGGTTTTTGATGTGGCATCCAGAGACCTAGGTTCAGGTCTTGATTCTATGCACTTACTACTTTGAGCAAATTTCTAAACCTGCCTGGACTTCATTTTCCTCATCCATAAAAATGAAGATGATGACAGTATTTATTTCAAAGAGTTAGTGTGGTAACAAGCCAACATCATGTAATATCCCTGGCACAATGCCTGCCATCTACAGAAAAAAAATTAAATTTTCTTGCCAATTAGTTGGTACCATTTGATACTGCACACCAAGGAAAAGTCTTTTTTATTTGCTTGTCTGTTTGTTTGTAAACCTTTTTTAAAAAAATTGCGCTCAATCTTAAAACTCAGTAACTGAAAAGTCAAGCAATTGGTTAGGATATGCAGCATGTCCTAATATCTTATCACATTCCCATTATTTAAATGCCTTGGCATTTTCTCTTAATAATCACTTGTAAGTACACACATGAAGGATTCTAGAGTTCTCTCAACAGGAACTGCTGCTGTAGTCATTTACAATCCGGGGGGAATTCACATCAGCAGCCACTGTGAACAATCCTATACCAAGACCTCCCTGTGTTATCAAGCTCTCGACATGGTGGAGAGGTCCTTACTATTGAAACTGGATATCCTATCAGTGCACTGCTCTGAAAGAGCCTTCAACAGTTTTGGCAAGATGAATTTATTGTTACTTCTTACTTTATTCAGGAATAAATTAATTTACTTTTTTTGGAAATTTTAGAAATCCCAGTTGAAGATAACACATGGAAATGGGGACAATTTGGTTATTTTATATTCTCATCCATATACATTCTCATCTAGGACACCATACAGAAAGACTTAAGTCAAATGGTGACCCCATGGAAATCTCTATGTCTTTGCTTCAAGAGGGACCCACTGCTGGCAAGTGCAGACTCATACTCATCAGCAGCATTTTCATCTTGTTCTCTCATAAGCATAGGGGTGGGTGTCTTGTCATTTTTTATTACTGTATTGCATGAAACCATTTCTCTTGTCGAGTGTCCATTTATCATGAAATAGTTATCTAGAGCATCTAAAGTACTCCAAACTATAACACTGATTTATGGTTATTTGAAATTTCTTTTAGAGCTGTTGACAAATTATAAAAATTGCCCGATATGCCGTC
Source organism: Glaucomys volans (assembly GCA_020662805.1). Classification (NCBI taxonomy): domain Eukaryota; kingdom Metazoa; phylum Chordata; class Mammalia; order Rodentia; family Sciuridae; genus Glaucomys; species Glaucomys volans. Next base: position 311,960 of record JAJEJO010002430.1, read on the forward strand.
TTAAAGGAGATCACTGAACCAAAAGAACTAGTTGATGTCTTGTTTGGGCAGAATACATACATATATATATATACACATAAACATACACATGTATGTATGTTTATATATATATGAATTCATGTACATACATAAATACATGTACACATATTCTTTTTTTTCTTTTTTTTTAACCGGGGATTGAACTCAGGGGCACTCGGCCACTGAACCTCATCCCCAGCCCTATTTTGTATTTTATTTAGAGACAGGGTCTCACTGAGTTGCTTAGGGCCTCACTAAGTTGCTGAGGCTGGCTTTGAACTCGTGATCCTCCTGGCTCAGCCTCCCGAGTCGCTTGGATTACAGGCGTGTGCCACCATGCCCGGCTTTTCATTTTTATATATACACACATATATACATACATATCTGTGTGTGTATATATATATACATATATATATATATACACGTGCACATATATATACATACATACATACATACATACACACACATATGTAAAATCACATTTGTAGTCAGTTCTTACCAAAATAATCCCTGCATAGTATATGCAGAGTAAGTATTTAAATTTAAATTTGAATTTGAACTCCAAATCTCAGAATAAAAACATTATTTCTAGGGAAAGTAGTTAAATTACTGTATTAAATTAACCTGAGGTCTTCAAGTTTTGGCTGAGTTGGAATGGCTTGTGACAAACCAATGCATCTTTATAAACAGTAGAAAAGCCAAATGTAAATAAAATGTGAAACATACCTAATAAAGAGGTAAAAGAAGTGTAAGACTCCCAGAGAGCAGGAAACTATAGGGTAGTGAACCAATAATCTGCATGCTGCTTTTCCCTTCAGATAACTGGCCAGTTTGGGGCTTGGATGAATAGCTCAGAAGCCAGGCAGGTCATACCTCCAAGGGGGGGAAAAAACATGGTGATCTCACAAAGCAAAATAAACAAATATTGTAGTTTGGGACTACAAAAGCAGCCTAGATTCAGAGGCTAGAATCTCAGAGAAAAAACTGGGCTATTAGCCTGATCCTGGATGCTTTTGCATCTTGAGGCTCTTGCCTAATTTTTGTACCTTGTTTTGTGTGAGGTTAAGAAAGAGATCACTGAAAAGCAAAGCAGTTTTGATAACCTCACAATGCTGAGGATAAAATAATGAAGTTCCGCACCCATAACTGATAAGGAACACTTGGTGAACAATACAGAACTTCACACTACACCCAAGGATTGTAGACAAACCAGAGGCAGGCAGATTCTTTCAAAACCCCAAGCAGTTTTCAGTCAACTCAATCCTGAATTAGAGGAAGATAACCTGCCCAATCTCAGACTACCTGTCAGAGATGGGGGTGACTCTTCTTGAGTGGGAGAATCCCTCATCCAGAATCTGCTACATCTTTTTTTATACACAACAACTGTATTCAGCTTAAAATCACTGGACACATCAAGAAATAAAACCAAGAGGAAAAAAGAGAAAAGAGAAACAATCCCAAAATGACCCAATTGGACTTTGGTCTGGAGCTAATTAGCAGCAGCTCTCTTTAGGTGAAGCTACACTTCTGGAGTTCTCCATTCTCCTACTTCTCTCTCTTCCTTACTTCTGGTATGGTCTATTAAATTACCTTATTTCACTTGTGTTGTTGGCATTTCATGTAGCTTCTGCTTTTCAGAAAGCAAGGAGTTTATTTGGTTTTGCTTGGGTATTTTGTCTTCCAAGTGACACCATATGGATTCACACACAAAAGGTGTAGATATATGATCAATATGGTAGCTTTTGGATGATTTTTTTATTTAATCAGTTCTACAGAGTGACAATTATAGTTTTACATTTTATTCTTTGCTGAGGAATATGAGAAAAGGGGCAATAAGGAATCTTGTTATAAACAGAAACACTTTTTTTTTTTTGGTGGAATCACATCAGTCTTGCCTTTGAATTCTTTCTTTCAAGAAAATCATCAGGGCTTACTGGTGAAAAAATTGCAAAAAGGAAAAAAAAAGAAAACAAGTTCAGACAGGCTTACATAAAATTGCACTTGGCCCTCTGAGTGACTTCCTGGGAATGTGCCTTGTGCGGTTTTGACATGCTGCTCACAGCTCTCCCCAGTGGCAAAGGATCAGGAATGAGACAGACCTTTGCAAATCAGAGTCAGTTTGTTCTCAGTTCCAAAGTGAGGACCTGTTACTTTAAGTTTTTTCTTCTTATTTTTTATAAAGGGATAGCCTGTCATTGAAGCAGTGTGGTTTCTTTGAAGACCATTGGTGAGGAATGTCTTGTTAAGTGCTTCTCAAATCTATAGACTGCTAATTCAAGAACTGAATTTACATACAGTTTGTAACATAGCTTACCCTCTGTGCTTTAGAATCAGAGTGCTCTAGAGTGATTCTCACTCAAAGCATGGCCCTCAGGCTTGCATTTGACATCACCTCTGAACATGTTAGAAATGCAAAATCATTGCCCTCACTCATACCTAGTGAATCAACATCTCCGTAGATGGGGCCCAGAAACTGTTTAAACAGATTCCCCAGGGATGTGTATGTGCACTAGTATTTGATAACTTTTCTAGAGTTCTGATGGCAGTCCCCACGGAGTCACGATAAATAAGCCACATGTAATGTAGGGGTATAATGCAGGAAAACATCACACTGTTCATCCAACTCTCTAATCTCAGCCAGAACATTGGAACAAATTGGAGGGCAAAATTTTTCTTCCAACCATGAGGTAATAGCTTAAATTATCTGTAGACCACATCTTTGCTCCACCGCTGCCAGACATTTTTTGATCCTGTGTAAAAAAGTTAAGTTTATTAGAAAGATTTTTGGGGTGCCTTTGCTATACACAAAGGAATCAGGCATCATGAAAGGATCATATCCCTTTAAGACTGACTGAGGGGAAAAAATGAGCCAAAATGATAGACAAGAATGATGGTAGATGGAGAAAAGAATCAACTTTGAGAAGGACAATGGGTACATAGGTGGGATGGAAAGTCAAGCTTTTAAAGGTATCCCCTGTGTGCATCATAAAATGATTTTCCCCCAAGAAAAACAGTTCTCATACACACACACATCAAATATTAACTCTTAAAGAGTCTTTTGGTCTAAATCTATAACAAAGAATTTTATAAGATAATAAATAACCTGGCTTTTAATCAGTGTAACTGTGACTGTTTTAAAAAGTATGTCTGCATGTTGTATTCTCTGTGGGTTAAGTGATTTCTTTTCCTGTGCCTATTTGCTAAGGTAAACAAACAAACAAACAAAAAAAGCAGTTGTTTAAGAAGTTTGGGATGATAGATTGTCTTAAAGCTTTTATTATTTTCTCCAGCCCAGTCTCTGATTCAGCTACTTCATTGTTAAATGAGTGGGAGACTCCTTTTCCTCCCACAAAATTATTTTGAAGAATATCTATATTTATTGCTAAATAATAATTAAAAGACATTTTTAGTAAGTTATGCAGTTTTGTGAAAAAACTTCCTGCTTTGACAGTTCTTTGAGTAGCCAAGTGACGCGGTAAGACTTTAGTTAGGAGGAAACTAGAGGGAGCTCTAGAACTCTTCATCAATTTACCACCTAGGTGGCATAGTCAGAGGTAGGTTCTTTCAATGTAAAATTGTCTTTTATTTATTTTTTTGCTTTTGTATCTGCTACATCCAGTAAAGGCTGTGGTGTGAGTTCTGAGAACAGTAGTGGAAAGGAAAGAGATGAGCTTTCAGATTTCTAAGAAGTGGTGATTCCTTTTAACTGGTGATTGTACCTAAGAAGTTCATGATACAGTGTTCATACTGGGTTGTCATTTATTAAAATATCAGAATCATATTCCATATTCTTACAAAGCATCTCAAGTTCTTAATGTTACACAATGTCATCTGTTATTTGCACTTGGGTTCATTCCCACTGGGCTGACAACTGGAGAGGGGGTAGGACAGTATTTGTGTGAGAGAGAATCTGCTGTAATAAAAATATCCTGAAATTGTTATCTCCATTGAATATTATAAAAATGGTAAGAAAGTAGAGAGAAAAACTATCAATTTATATAAATTTTGTTTATCCATTTGGTTATTAGAGATTTTTAGACTCTCTAGTTCTGATTCAGAATTTGATATAAGTTCACATTCCCTGTGACTGTGGGCTGAGCATCTTCATGATGGAATATTCATAGTACTTTCTTTATGGGACTACTGAGAGGATCAAATGGTAATGCAGGTAAAATTCTAGGAATGGGACTTGGGCCATACTGAAACCCTTTGCTATTGCTTACAGTGTGCTATGGTTATTTGGCATATGCTTAATTTGACATACCTAATTCCCTTTAAAAGTTGCAATGATAGTATGTAAATTATAGTTTGTGTGTGTGTGTGTGTGTGTGTTTGTTCCCCATCTTCCAAGTAGAGACAAGTAGAATATTTGAAGTGACATGTCATAGAAATATAATACTCCATGTTTCCTCTTGATCGAGAGCAAATCTAGTCTTGGGAACTAGTGGCTAGTGGATAGGAATTGCTTGTTTGTGTTCAGAATGGGGAGAAGAGGTTAGCCCAGAAGAGCAAAGTATTCCTGGTATCACTCAGAGAAGCTTAGGATCTGTTTGTTTATTTAAGAAATCTTTGCCTCACCAACCGTCTGTATTGTTAACTCCGTTGCCTCATGTAAAATGGGAGCCAAGGGACTAGGTCAGGTCAGGGATGCAACTAAGTGTAAAGAGTTGTGGGACCATAGATAGGAAGTAAGGGTGAGAGCACCTTAGTGAGTGAGGGGAAAGAGTAACGGATGGAAAGCAGCATCTGACTCCTGGATATGATGCCAGTTTGGTGATTTTTTGCTTACTATCTGCTATAGTCACTACATTGTCATAGATAGGTACTTGAAAGGACAGATAGAATTTTTAAAAATGCAGTCCCTAGCTGGGTTTGGTGGTGCACACCTGTAATCCCAGCACTTGGGAGGCTGAGGCAGGAGGATCGCGAGTTCAAAGGCAGCCTCAGCAACTTAGCGAGGCCCTAAGCAACTCAGTGAGGCCCTGTCTCTAAATAAAATACAAAACAGGGCTGGGCATGTGGCTCAGTGGTGGAGTGCCCCTGGGTTCAATCCCCAGAACAAAAAAAAAAAAAAAAAAAGATATGCAGTCCCTGATCTTAAAAGCATGATCTTTTGGGAGATGAGAAAAGGTTTATTCACAAAAACAGCAATGGATTGGGATTGAGAAAATGAGAATATACATTAGGACTGATATGGGTCAGAGAAGTTTCATAGAAAAACTAAGGGCTCTTTTTAAAAAATTTGATACACTGGGAAAATTGATTTTTGCAATCAAGAGGCAGAATAGTGTAGTAGGTAAGAGTCACACTTTAGAGGTATACAAATCTGTGTTCGGATCCTTGCTCTGCCCCTTATTAGCAATTGAGTCTTTAGCAAAGATTCTTTTCTGTGGCACAGTTGGACTCCTGTGATATGGGGATGATAGCACCCATTCCACCCATTGTGGAAATTAGGTCATCTTGCATATTGACAGTGCATGGAGCTTCTAAGGATACTTAAGGACATAGTGTTAGCTGCTACCATAATGATGGTTCTGAGTGATTCACAATTTCATATGGAATGTACAATGAAGCCTGTGTTAGAACCTATTCTAGTTCCATCTCTGCCTTTAACTAGCCTTGTGACCTTGGAAAATGGGCTGTCTTCTGAAGTTTATTACTTGATAATATTTCCCCAGAGAAATATGAACTAATGTAAATAACATTTGAAAACAGTAAATGGATAAATTAAGACTATGAGCATAGAAGAGCCATAGACCCTTATTTTATGTCTGATCATTTTTTGGCATGTGACCATAGGGCGATGACATAACCCACCTGATTATTAGCTACCTCACCTGTAACATTAGGTTAAAAGTAATGCCCAACTCATAGAGTTAGTTATCAATTAAATGGGACTATGAGTATAATCCCTGTGCTGAGTGTCTGGGACATAGTAAACTCTCAGTGCATGGTAGAGATAATGTTTTCTGCTGAGCATCGAGCAGGGATTCAGTCAATTTTGGGTGAATCAACAATTATTAATGCTTTTCTTTTTCTGTAAGTGGCCGAAAAAAAAAGCCTTCTAAGAATATATAGAGGAAATTTTATAACTTAATGGAGTGTTTGTTTATGGTTTGAATGTATTATGTAATCATACCCTTTTATTGTAAATCTGCCTCCATTTCTCTCCACCTAAATGACATCAGTATCCATATTAAGAAAAATTCTTGCCTGGCTCCAATAGTCTTACCCACATGTCTAAAATTTATTGGTGCCAACTATTGATCAGTGATGGATTTTTAAGGCATACAATCTTCTCATTTTGTTTGCCACTTTGCGAAGTTTCAAGAAAGCTGAACATGAGGTTTTAATGGGCCTTGCCTGTGAACTTGGGAGACATGGCTATGATAGACAGTAAAATCAAGTAGCAAAGCACAAAATAGAAGGTACAAGTTAGATGATATAATTTGTTTTATTTTTACTTAATTTTTTACTTTTATTTTTTAGTTTTCCTATAACTGTACAGTTTCATTCAGAGCAGAAGTACATGGAGTTGAAAGGCTCTTATACCAATAATACTTTTCCCATATGTTATGCAAACATTTTCTGAAGATTATGGACTTTAAAAAAAAACCTTCATTAGGAAAAGGAATAAAATTTGATTGGAGTTAATTTCAGAATCAAAAACTCTAGAAATGAAAATATTTATCTGTGGAAAATACAGGGATAAGAATGTAAACTCATGAGAACAGAGGTTTTGGGTTTGTTTTGTTCCCAAATGCCTAAGATAGTATCTAGACTATCTATAATAGACACATAGCATGCATTTATGAGAGATCATTGAATAAAAATAACTCAGTGTGGCAAATGTTTCTCCATTTTGAAAAGGAACAAAAAGAAGGTCTAAACTTTCATGGGCCCTGGAGGTGTTAGCCTTCTGCTTTCCTCACCTATGCAAATGAATTCTACTTTCATATTTCAGCAGGTGTGTGTAACATTATTCAGGTTGGTGGTAAAGAAAATCATTTTTTACTACATCATGAAGTGTATAATTCCTCAATACTACATCAACTCCTCGGCCACATCAGGAGGGTTGTGAAAAACTGTCTTGCTATCATATCCGAATTTTTCATTTAAAAACCAACTCCAGTCATACTCAGTCATTTACAACTTAGACTCCCTGGAAATGTTGGTAGTTGTATTTGCATACTTTATTCATTATGAATGTGTTTAAAGGACTGGAAGTTTATGGTTTATGCTTGGTTCCTATGGGGCTATGGCTGAAGGCTGGCAAGAACTGGACAGCCTACATTTCAGCACAAATCACAGAGGAAACACGTGCATACTGATGGCTTGCCGCTGGCCCACACAGCCATCTTTGCGGCCACTGATTGATACAGGGTGGGCCTATGATGGATCACTGTTTTCCTTCTGTGCCATTGATCTATCCAGTCAGTTCAGTTTCATCATGCACTGTGTAAATTACCTGTTTTCTCTTGCATAGAGTATGAAGCAAAGGATATTTTGTATTTTAATCCCAGTTTTATTTTTAGTTTTTATTTTGGAGGCAAAGCAAAAACAAACTGAAAAACAGAAACTCTGGTATATGTTACAAATGAGAAAAACATTGTTGCAAATGATTCCTTTTTCCTTTGGTTTACCTATGAATGTTACAGTTAGTAAAATGTCATTTCAAAAGGACACACCAAGGTATACAAACTGTCTGGGAGGGTGGGCAGGAGAGGGTTCAGAATTAAAGAGAGAATTTTTATTTAATAGGACTGAGTAATATACTCTAAAATGTTTCAAAGTAATTAGCAGGTAGAATGAAGGAGTAAATTGAAGGGAAATTATTCTTTCTGATATCTCTTTGCAATGAAGGAAACATTAGAGTAACACTAGTGTAAGTCAAGGAATTAAAGGAAATGGTTTAAAAAGACAGTTTGAATTTGTTATTTAAGCCTGAAATGGAGACTAGGTAAGGTACCTCAAGCAGCATTCTCAGTGGCAGGTTATTGACTTTATTATTCTAGAGGACCTCGTGGGAGACTAGGTTAGCATGATCATTCTCACCCTGCTTATGAGATTGATGAAAATTGAATTAATCCCATATGGACCTTTACCTCCATTATCCCACAGAATGAGGCAGGAACAGGGGAAGAAGATAGGTCAGAAAAAGAAAGACACAATCAAGGGTACTTTTGATTCATGCTGAGTATTAACTTGCCCATTCTTTCTAAATGACTATAAGTATGTAAATGTACTTTGAGGTTTCACTATCAGTAGAAATTTGGAAGAGCAAATATTCTGTTTCTAAATGCTTAGTGGTGGAAGTGGGGTGCAACTGCAGATGATTCCCAAAGCTAGATGCAGATGTTGAGAGAATAAGAGTATACAGATGATGGGGAACATGACCACTGACTATCATTAAAGTAATTAGCCAAGTATGGCATAAGGTAAGAAGCCAACTTCATTAACTTATACCATACACAAAAACAACTTAACATGAATTAAAGGTTTTGGTGTAAGACTTAAATCCATAAATCTCCTTGAAGAAAATATAGGGGAAAATCTTCATGACATTGGTCTACAATGATTTCTTGGAGTTAAGCAAAAACAAAAATAGGCAAGCGGGATTATATTAAACTAAAATGCTTCTTTATAGCAAAGGAAACAATCAACAAAGTGAAAAGGCAATGTATAGAATAGGAGAAAATATTTATAAACCACATATCTGATGAGGGGTTATTATCCAAAAAATATAAGTAACTCCTACAACTCAATGGCCAAAACCTACCCAAGTAATCTGATTTTTTAAATAAACAGCAGACCTGTATACTCATTTCTTCAAAGAATGTGTACAAATGATGAACAGACATAGGAAAAGATACTCAATATCACTGATCAGCAACAAACTACAACTCATAAGCCACAGTTACATCTTATATCCATTAGGATGATTATTATTTTAAAAAATTAAAATGTAAATTCTGGCAAGGATATATAGAGATTAGAACTCTTGTACAATGGTGGTGCAAATCTAAACTAGTGCAGCCACTATGGAGAATAGTTTGGATTTTCTAAAATGTTAAAAATATTAGCACATGCTCCACCAGCCTCACTTCTGGGTATTTATCTAAAAGAATTGAAATCACGATCTTGAAGGGAAATGAGCATTCCTATGTCCAGTGTAGTAGTATTCACTATAGCTAAAATACAGTAAGGACTTAGATGTACACCCATGGATGAATTTATACAGACACTGTGGTATACACACACAATGGAATATTACTTAACCTTAAAGAAGAAGGAAATTTGGCTAAGGATAACATGGATGACCCTGGAGCACATTATTGAAAGTGAAATTAGCCAAACACAAAGGAAAAACATTGCATGTTTCCATTTGTAAAGCATATATCCAAGATAGACTCACGTGAACAATGGAATGGTGGTTGCCAGCAGCTTGGCTGGGCAGAGTAAGCAGGGTGTTGCTGCTGTTCAATGGGAGTAAAGTGTCAGAAATGCAAGATGAAGTTTTACGGATCAGACATGCATCACTGTGCCTACAGTTACTGATACTGTATAGTGCACTTAAATTTAAAGTTAGCTCTCATGTTAAATGTTCTTATTACAGTGAAATAAAACAAAATACAGTATAATCAATCAATCAATCAATCAATCAATTGGTTTATAATTCTTCCAGCAAGTGCTTTGAACTCACTTGACCTTATAAATAAAAAACAAATATGAAAATACATTTTAAATATATGTATATATATAATCAAATATAAATGAGTATAGGTAATACAATATTGGTGGCAAAATCCAAGAGAGATACATTGGTGGTTTGGCAGCACATTAATTTTATTCCTATTACAAATGCTATCTTAGTAGAAGCACGAGTGATACTGATATATGAACCAGATGCTGTTGTTTTTCGAAGGATGCTTTTCAAGGGTTCTTTTGCCCTTCCCAATTATTTAGCTGTGACAATTAGAAGTCATATTTACTTGTAAAGTGTCCTGCACTCTAGGTGCTCTTTGCTTATAAAGTGCTAATAAGTCATCCTGAAACACTTTTAAGAGCCTCTGCACTCATATAAGAATGTTCTAGAGATATATCTATCTACTGTTGTACTTTGTACTAAGTTTTTATCATTATTCCATCAATCTCGTATCGTTGACCCAGACGGATAGATGTTCATGCACATTTCACCCAAGGTACTTGCCTTTAATAATAGCTAACTAGATTTCTTTTTTCTTTCATCTAAATTAGGTTCAGTTCATTGGTTGGGTATCTTCCATGTGCCAGGAACTATGCTCAGCCCTGAGGATATAAAAAGAGAAGACTCTACCTTTCAAAGGAGCTGTGTGGCTGTGGGGTGATCAGAGGTATTAATGTTTCTGTCCCTAACCAAACTAGATATAGATCTGTACCCAAATAAGGAAACAGTTAATTTTGTCTCAGAGTGGACATGAAAAGTTACCAAGAAAAGACTCCATGCTGGACATTAGAAGTAATACATGCTCACCAGCTGGATGAGTTTGAGAGGTGTTTTAGGCAGAGAAGGATGTGAGCCAAGGTGCAGGTATAAGCAGGGTGCTTAGGAATCAGGAGTAGTGACTTAAATAGACCCCTCTGTCACTAAGTGTGTGGCCTCAAGCAGGATATTTAACTTGTTGAGATTTCTTCTTTGACCATAAAATAATGATTTTAAATAGTAACTAAAATATATGCCTAATACTGAAAGTGTCAATGGTTGTTTCCTCTTAAGGAAATATGTGACAGAGGTGGTGAAATAGTCTGGAGGGCACTGTTGGGAAAAGAAGAAGTCAATAAAACAGGCAGCGAATGGCCCGTATACCACAGTACCAGTTCAGAATTGATCATACAGGTCAGAGGGAGCAGAGGTGTTTGAGTTGAGAGAACTTCTGCTCTTCTGTACAATTGTTCCTTGTTAATCAGTTGAACAAGAAGACTTAAATGCCAAGTTATTAGGTCAGCATCATAAAAAGAAATTATGAAGCAAGAAAGGTGGCCATAGGGTATAGAGTGACATTAATAGTAATTTATTTTTCAATCATGACTTTAACACAACAGCAATGAAAAATTCGGGTGAACTGGGCCTGGGGAAAAGGAAACAACCTTGCTTTAGAGTAATAGAGAATCATCACAAACTCTTGGCTTCATCTCAAAGAAAGAAAACTTCTGGAAGTAATAGAGATCTTTGATTAGCCGAGCACATCAAAACCTTTTATAGACATGATCCCACAATGTACAGTAAAAGCTTAGTATCATCAGAGAGTTGGTGACTATTATCTGCACTTGATGGAGATAAATGCAGAAACAGAAATGAAAAAAAAAACAAAACAGATTTACAAAAATGCAGTGAGGAGTGCACTGTGGTCATTGGGGAGATAATGATGTAAGAGAATAAAATGCAGTATAGCTTAGCTAATGTGATTTGTAAAAATAACAGTGCAAGAAGGAAGCTTATGGTGGAAAAACAACAGCAATTACAGCCCCTAAGCCACAGAAAAACAGAGCAAAATGGGATAGGCTGTGTAAGAATCAAGTTTACTCAGAAGTAAGGCACATCAAATATGATGTGTGCTATATTTGGAATTTGTGAGGTGGAAGTCAGAAATAGGTTTCTATATTAAACTTCTCTAGTTCTTCCTTCTGAGAAAGAACAAAGCTGCTAGTTCAGAAAATGTCCACTGTGTTTCAGCCTTGGTGCCGGGTGCTTGTTCGTGGCAGTTAATGAAGAAAAAAAATTTTTTTAGATAGTTCAATTAACTGCATACTCTCTTAGTCAGTGAGATGCAGTAATTTCATTTCATCCTTACAGCCATGAGAAACAGCTGGGGGTATCTTTTTTTAACTCCCAGTCTTGATGTCAAGGCAGTGGCTCTGGCCCACCTTCCTCAGTTTGGTACACAGGATGGTTGCCTCGAGCATGTTCTTCTAAAGGCCATCAGAATCTACCACAGGGGCAAATGGCAACTTCTTAAGGCATAGGCTTAGAGCTAATAGGCTATTTGCCATTCACACTGCTTGCAAGGCAGCACATGACCATATCCAACATCAAAAGCAGGTCACATGACCAGGTCCAACATCCTATGGGAGACTGGCAAAGGATGGAAATGCTTACTCAGCAATAACCTCATCTAAAAATGCACTGTATCTGTTGGTACCTTTGCCTTTCCAACTATACAGGGGGTGTAGGGATGATATCAACTAAGGCGTATAAAGCTACATCCTCTCTTTTTCACCTTCCCTTCCTCATCCCAGCCATATCTAGTTTGTGAGCCCCCTTGTCCACCTTGGAGAGCAGTCTCCAATCATTATCCATCATCCTGTGATAGATAGTCTTCAAGAGGGCCTGGTCATGTGACTAAGGATGATCTTGCTGGGCATGTCTCACAAGGCCAATTAAAACCTTTACTTTTTTTCCCCCATCCTTTTCTTGGGTCTGAAGTTGTTGTATCTGGGCATAAAATTTCTTCTGACTCACAACCTTCTTTATGCTTTGGTTTCTTTGGATTTCACCTATCTATTCAGCTCCTTTCTATCTTGGGATTCACTGTAAAATTCTAGAAACTTTACCCATTCAAATATTGACCAAAACATGTTCACTTTTAGGACTTTCTTATTTTCTTAATTCCCTTAAAATGGTGAGTGGAAGAAAATAGTAACTACTTTAAATTCACTTAAAAGAAGATATTTATAAGAATTTTGTTGCCTTCTGGTTTGTTTTTCATAAATTAGACCAGAGTTTTTATAAATGTTGTATGGAAACAATGGCAGGAAATCAAGCTGTGCCACTGTTAAATACTCTAAGTTATAGCCTGTTAAGTTTCCCAAGAGACACTGTCACTGGATCTCAGTTCTGTCATCTCTTTAGCAACATGGTTTTAAGTTTTCCCATCATACAGAGATATTTTCAGCAGCGGTAGCTCATATAAGACTTTCAGCTATTTACACCTTTGGGGCAAATAGGATAACTGAAGGATGTCAAGTATATCCCATTATTTTATTTTTTCCTTTTGTTACAAAAGAAAAATATTCCATTTATATCAGGTATTTGCTTTGGGTCATATGTGATGAGATGAATGACACTAAAATCTGCCTCCATGCTCCCCTGGGAACAGTGTAACTATGCTAAAAGATCTGATCTCTGTGATGGCATTCTGTCCTCAAGAGACTTGTACATTAAGACTAACCTCAGTGTACAAGACATCTTGGTTTCATTATAATTCTAGCTAAAATGATGCCAGTCCATTACATGCACCCCTTTTATTTTCCTTCTGTCTTTTCTCCTTTATGTTCCCAACTTGCAATTTTAACCTTCTCAGTTTCTTCATCTGTGTTTATTGCAGAGTTTGATAGTCAGTATTAACAGAGAAATGATAAACAGGCAATATTGTTAATTAATGTTCTTCAAGAGGCTACAATCCAAAGGGAGATGTGAAAGATGCTCTGGTGATATTATCAGGCAGGGCCTTGGTCAAGGGCACCCCAATAATTCAATAAAGGGAAATAAAAAGAGAAATTGAAGGACTCATTAATTTTCAATCCTCATTGACAGAGTCATTGGTCCTGTTACCAGTATTCCAGGTAAAAATTAGAACAACCACCATTTACTGGATCGCTCTTCATGGAATCTGCATATCAGCCCTCAGGGATAGATATTATCTTCCCCAATAATCAGATGAGGAAACTGATGCCCAGAAACATTAATTGCCCTTGCAATTAAGTGATAGAGCTGAGATTTGAAACTTAACATGTGTTGGACTTTGAAGTCCTGTTTGAGGCCATGCTGGGTTCCATTGCCTTTTATCAAGACCTACTTTTACATATTTAGAGATTTTTGAAATATGCTTTTGATAATTATGATAAAAACCTAGATCAGCAATATTAAGGACCAAAATATCATTGGAAGAAAAAATGACTTGAACATAATCTCTTGTTAAAAGACAATAGAAGCTGGGCACGGTGGCACTCACCTGTAATCCTAGCAGGTCAGGAGGCTGAGGCAGGAAGTCACAAGTTCAAAGCAAGCTTCAGCAATTTAGCGAGACTCTAAGTAACTTAGCGAGCCCCTGTCTCAAAATAAAATATAAAAAGGGCTGGGAATGTGGCTCAGAGTTTAAGCACCTGTAGGTTTAATCCCTCGTACCAAAAAAAAAAAAAAAGGCAACAGGAATTGGTCAATCATTAATTCTAATGGGAAGAGAGACTTTCCTAATGATATTTGCAGACTAAATGAATGGGGATATGGAGATGCCATCAACAGAACTGGTCAATCAGGAGGCAGGTTGCTAAGCATGAGTTGGGGGCAATGACAAGGTAGAGTTTTATATAACCAGTGGAATGTTTGGTGTCCACATGGAGTTAACTACCAGGGAACAGGAAAAATAGGACATGTACTTAGAACAGTGTAGAAATCTACAGATAGCCATGTAAATTATGTATTAAAATGATTCAAATTAGGGGCTGGGTTTGTGGCTCAGGGGTAGAGTGCTTGCCTGGCATGTGTGAGGCCCTGGGTTCGATCCTCAGTACCACATATAAATAAATAAAATAAAGGTCCATTGGCAACTAAAAAATATTTCTAAAAAATGACTCAAATTAGATGTCATCACTTTGGAGAGCATTGAGAAAGAAGAGGAGATTCAGAGAAAAATAAAAATATACATTAGTTTTGGGTGAAGTTGAAAGAGCCAAAAGAGAAAATTGGAAGCCCAAGGGAAATAGGCAAAGTGGTGCATCAGATTTCTATTGTTGTGTAACAAAAAATACTGCAAATTTAGTGGCTTAAAATAAGACAAATTTATGATCTCAGTGTTGCCATGAGCTGGAATCTGACACCTTTTCCTTGAATCCTCTACTAAGCCTTTCTGAAAGTGAGCTGTCATGGTGTTAGCCTGGGAATGTTCTCACCTGGATCCTGGAAGTACCCACTGTCAAACTCCTTCCTTTTGGCAAAGTCAGTTTCCTTTTGGTTGTAGGATTGGGGTGGCCCTCACACTCCTGGCTGGTAGCTGGTGATTACTTTCAGCTCCTAGAAGCTGCTTTTAAGTCCTCACCACATAGCTTTCTCCTTAACCCCTCTCTTAATATGAGAGCTTGCTTTTTCCTATGGCCAGCAGAATTTCTTTCAGACTTTGAACTTCTTCTTTTAGGAAGAAAATAATCTAGTTCTTTTGAAGGACTCACCTGATTAGATCAGACCCATCCAAGATAATCTTCCCTATGATTAGGCAGCTAATTTGAGGGTCATAATTACATTTCAAAATCTCTTTACCTTTGTCATGTAACATAATCTAATTGATTGAATTTCCTCCTATCAAAGTGATACTCAAGAGGAAGGAATTACATGACTTAAGTATACCACAGGCAGAAATATGAGGAAGGCAGAAATCTTGGAATTCCGTCTACCATACATGGTGATAGAGAGGACAGTCTAGAAAGCAGTTTAATTTTTAATATACTTCTGAGTGCCAAAGATGTACTTGTGAAGAAAAAAGTCTCTTGCTTCTAAAAGTCAGCATTCTAATGTCACAGTGATAGAGCCTAGAAGGGAGAAAATTATAACTATCAAATGGTGAATAATTTTTAATGTTCTCGAAAGGATGTTGACTGATGAAGAATGGAAGTAGAATTTAAGTGTTAGGTTATTTTTGGTACTTTTCTGCAGAATGTTGGAGACTGGCCTCAGGTTTTGAGGGGCAGAGGATGAATGGTTTTGACTGAGTAATAAATATATGTACTTGGGGGAAGACTCTTAAACATTTATCCATGAAGTGAAGGAAAGATGAAATTTTTGCACCAGCTTAACAAAATAGAAGACTGTTTATCATTTTTAATTTTTATCATATTTGAGATCTTAGAATGTTTGCAGTAGCAGAACAAGAATCAGTGGAAAGAGGAAAATGAATACATTCTTCACCATTGAAATTCTACCAGGTAATGGGACACTTCAGAGTGAAAAAGACCTTTCCCTTCTTCCAATTTCATTTCACTTATTTAACCATTTCATGGGAAATTATGTACTTGGCAAGTATTAACTCAATTTTTATAGTTATTAAGTGAGTTAGATCTTATTTCATCCCCTCTAAACCACTCACAGTGAGTCCAGGCTAATGAGCCTGAAAGTAGTAGAACTGGGATTCAAAGCCAGGAGTTTTTGCTTTGGAGCCTCTGCCCTTAATCACCTCATCAATATATGTGGTTCTATTGGCCATCATGTGTAGAAATCATGGGACACCCTTGAAGTGTATGTTAGCCTTTTGTCTCTGTGACAGGTATCTCAGAAAAACAACTTAAAGTCAGAAAGATTTATTTGGGCTCTGGGTTTCCAAGGTTTCAGTCCATATTCAGCTGGTCCCATGGCTTTGGGCCTGAGGTAAGGCAGAAAATCATGACAGAAGGGCAGGGAGAAACAAAGCTGCTCAGCTCATTGTAGCTGGCAAACAGCAGGGAGGGGCAGGATTAAGATATAGTTCCTGAGGACATTCCCCTAGTGGCTTACTTTCACCATCCATGCCCACTTGTCTACAGTTCCACCTCCTCACAGTAATCCATTCAGCAATTAACAGATTAATCCAATGTTGAGGTCAGAGCCCTTATGATCCAATCACTTCCCAAAAGCCCTATCTCTGGGCATTGCTGGATTAGGGATCAAGCTTTCAACACATGAGATGTTGGGGGACATTCAGATATAAGCCATAACATCATTAATGCTGTGTGGCTAAATTTCTGTGTGCTACACTGTAAGTTTCCCCAACCAGAAGATACGCTCTTCATAGACAGAACATGGCTCCATGCTGTTTTTTCTTTTTCAAGGTATCTTGCATGTAACAGATACCAATAAATATGTACTGTTTTCATTTAAGCTAAGATCTAATTATTTACTTTATTTCCCAATTTTCTTTATCTCTATTGATTATAAAATTAACAGAGTGGTGTGTACTTTCAGTGTAACTGCTTACCCTGTAACTATCTTTTTATAACTTTTAACATCACAGTAAATCTATGACCTCTTTGAGGAGACTTGTTTATAAAATAAATTTCATTTAATTAAAAAAATAAATGAATACATCATAGTTTTCAGTTTAGGAACTACAGGTGTTTGCCTGATGGACTCTTGGATTTTGTTTTAATCTTTGAATGATGGAGGTCCAAGGTGGGAGAGCACCATGGGGTTGAGAAGAAGATTGTCTTTGACAATGGTCTTGGTATTGCTTGCCCGTCTTCCTGCTTTCTTTTCTTCCTTCCTTCCACAAAATAGTTGCTACTCTATTAGAGTCAGCCACTGTTTATAATAGAGCTCCCTGGACATTTCCATGTCAGTGCTCAGTTCTGTATTTACTTACACTATAAGATAACATTTTCTGTCATGCTATGGCTTGGGTGTGGTGTGTCCCTGCTGAAACCCATGTTTAAATGTGACTCTCAGTGTAAAATGCTACTGAGAAATGGTGGGGCCTTTAAGAAGTGAGTTAGGTCTTTTAGAAAGAGGTTGGATCTCAGAGGACCAGATTAGTTAGCATGAAATCATGCGTATTGTTCTACAACTCCCTAGTACGGCCTCTTCATGTGTTGCCCCTCTTCCCACTTCTCCATCATGAATATGAGGCAGCTGCTGCAGCAGCAGAAGCTGAAAGGTGCTGGCACCATGCTCATGAACTTTTTACCTTCAAATACATGAGCTGAAACCAGTCTCTTTTCTTTATGAAGTATCTAGCTTTAGATATTTTGTTCTAGAAATGCAAATAGACTAAGATAGGTCCTGCAGATGTATGGTCCTGCTGATAGCTGCAGTTGGCCCTTGATAGGATGTGTTGCAGCCATACTGCCTTTAATCATAGGGTAACTTGAGCTAAGGTTGTTTTTGTTTTTCCTTGTGCTGGGATTGAACCCATGGCTTTGTGCATGCTTAGGCAAGCACTCTACCTACTGAGCTACATGCCCAGCCTCAGCTAAGATTGTTTTTGCTTGCCTATGTGCATCTGAGAAAATCTCCTAATTTTTCTTGTATTTATTAGAAAAGTATTTGCTGTGATGTTCGGAGTTAAAGGGAAGATAGGTTTGAAATCACTTTTTGATTTATTTATGAATATAAAAGGTGATGGCTGATGAAAACTTAAGAGCCAGCAGATCAGTTATTTTCAGTTTGATCATCTACAAGCACTACAGATAAAGAAAACAAACCCCTTTGCTAAAAGTGACACCAGGGAGGTTGGATTATATAGCAAAATTCTCCCCTTCAGAATGCTACATAAAAAGTTACTCCTCTGTGTTCTTTTTCAAAACTCTTAAACCTGAAGTAAGCATCAAGATATTTATCCTCTGCTGATTCTGGCTACATTTGATCAGCAACAGAGAGAACAGGGCCTATTTTATTTCTCTGTCCTATATTTGGTGCATGTGTGTATAAGTGTGAGTGCATTGGAGTACAAGAGATTGTGGCTGATTCTAAACCAAAGTTTTAGGACACAGAAGTTTAAAGATGATCACAGTGGGCAGCACAGACACGCACTTCTAACTTAGCTTTGCAAGCTCTTCAAGAAATAACTTTTATTTTTGTTCTGATTGAAAAACTGTGTTTATCTCCCTGCATCTAAATGCTTTGGGATTTTTGCCAGTTCACTTTCTAATAATCCAGAAGCACGTTTTCCAGTATCAGCCAGTCTTTTCTCTACCATGCTCTAAATCAAGAGGCATAGTTAAGAGCAATGACCCTTGTTTTACCCAAGTTCAGACCTTGACTTGTAGCTATATAACACTGGACTAATGACTGTTAACCTCTCTGAGCTTTAGTGTTCTCATCAATAAAATGGTGACAAAATAGTAATTATCCTAGTTGGATGATTAAGGGGTAAAGGATTTAATCTTTTAGAAGTGTCTAAAATAGCTGGACATGGTGGTCCAGTCCTGTAATCCCAGCATGACTAAGAAGGCTAAGGTAGGAGGATCACAAGTTGGAGTCCAACCTGGGCAATTTAGTGAGAGACTGTCTCAAAAGTTAATAAAAATAAAATGATAAGAAGATGCAGCATAGTGGTAAAGCACGCCTGTGTTCAATCTCTCAGTACTGCAAAAAAACCAAAAACACTTAAAAGAGTCCTGTCCAAAAAATTGGTTCAATATAAGTGTTTTCTCTGATCACCGTAGTTATTATAATAGTTATTATCTAGAGTAAAACCTGGGAGAAGTTCAATGTAAATTGTTATATCATCATTTTATTTTAGTATCTCTTTTTTTTTACAGACTGCATTTTGATTCATTGTACACGAATGGGGTACAACTTTTAATTTCTATGGTTGTACATGATATAGATTTGTACCATTCATGTAATAATACGTATACATAGGGTAATGATGTCTGTCTTATTCCACCATTTTTCATATCCCCACCCCCTCCTCCCTCTCATTTCCCTCTAGGTAATCTAAAGTTCCTCCATTCTTCTCTCACCCCCCAGGCCCCCAACCCAATTATATATCATCATCCACTTAACAGGGAAAACATTCGACCTTTGGCTTTGTGGCATTGGCTTATTTCACTTAGCATGATATTCTCCAGTTCCATTCATTTATCTGCAAATGGCATAATATTATTATTCTTTATGGCTGAATAATATTCCATCATGTATATATACCACAGTTTCTTTATCCATTTATCTGTTGAAGGGTATCTAGGTTGGTTCCACAATCTAGATATTGTGAATCGAGCTGCTATAAACACTGATGTGGCTGCATTACTGTAATATGCTAATTTTAAGTCCTTTGGGTATAAACTGAGGAGTGGGATAACTGGGTCCAAAGGTGGGTCCATTCTAAGTTTTCCAAGGAATCTCCACACTGCTTTCCAAAGTGGCTGCACCAATTTGCAACTCCACCAGCAACGTAAAAGTGTGCCTTTTTTCCACAGCCACACCAACATCTATTATAGTTTGTGTTCTTGCTAATAGCCAATTTAATTGGAGTTAGATGAAATCTTGGAGTTGTTTTAATTTGCATCTCTCTAATTACTAGAGATATTGAACACTTTTTCATATATTTATTAATCGCCTGTGTATCTTCTTCTCTAAAGTGTCTGTCCAGTTACTTGGCCCATTCATTGATTGGGTTCTTTGTATTTTTGGTGTAAAGTTTTTAAGTTCTTTATAAATTTTGGAGATTTGTGCTCTATCTGAAGTGTGTGCGGAAAAGATTTTCTCCCACTCTGTAGGTTCTCTTTTCACATTATTGATTGTATCCTTTGCTGATAAAAAGCTTTTCGGTTAGAATCCATCCCATTTATTGATTCTTGCTTTGACTTCTTGTACTTTGGGAGTCTTGTTAAGGAAATCTGATCCTAAGCCAACATGATAAAGATTAGGGCCTACTTTGTCTTCTGTTTGGTGCAGGGTCTCTGGTATAATTCCTAAGTCCTTGATACATTTTGAGTTGAATTTTGTGCAGGGTGAGAGAGAGGTTTAATTTCATTTTACTGTATATCGAATTCCTGTTTTCCCAGCACATTTGTTGAACAGGCTATCTTTTCTCCATTGTATGTTTTTGACTCCTTTGTCTAGTATGAGGTAACTGTATTCATGTGGGTCTGTCTCTGTGTCTTCTATCTGTACCTTTGGTCTGCCTGTCTATTTTGGTGCCAATACCATGCTCTGTAATATAGTTTAAGGTCTGGTATTTGATACCTCCTGCTCATTCTTTCTGCCCAGGATTGTTTTGGTAATTCAAGGTCTCTTATTCTTCCAGATGAAGTTCATGATTGCCTTCTCTATTTCTATGAGGAATGTCATTGGAATTTTAATTGGAATTGCATTGAATCTGTATAGCATCTTTGGTAGAATGGCCATTTTGACAATATTAATTCTGCCTATCCAAGAGCATGGGAGATGGCCATCTTGTAAGGTTATCTTCAATTTCTTTCTTTAGTGTTCTATAGTTTTCATTGTAGAGGTTTTTCACCTCTTTTGTTAGATTGATTCCCAAGTATTTTATTTTATCTTTTTTTGAGGCTATTGTGAATGGAGAGGTTTTCCTTATTTCTCTTTCAGAGGATTCATCACTTATGAATAGAAATATATTAGATTTATGCATATTGATTTTATATCTTGCAACTTTGCTGAATTCATTTATTAGTTCTACAAGTTTTCTAGCAGAGTTTTTTGGATCCTCTAAATATAGAATCACGGCATGGGCAAATAGTGACAGCTTGAGTTCTTCTTTTCCTATTCATAGCCCTTTAATTTCTTTGGTCTTTCTAATTGCTCTGGCTAGTGTTTCAAGTATGATGTTGAATAGAAGTGGTGAAAGAGGGCATCCCTGTCTTGTTCCAGTTTTTTGAAGGAATGCTTTCAGTTTTTCTCCATTTAGAATGATGTTGGCCATGAGCTTAGCATAGATAGCCTTTACAATATTGAGGTATGTTCCAACTATCCCTATTTTTTCCAGTGTTTTAAGCATGAAGGGGTGCTGTATTTTATCAAATGCTTTTTCTGCATCTATTGAAATAATCATGTGATTCTTAACTTTAAGTCTGTTGATATGGTGAATTACGTTTCTTGATTTCCAGATGTTGAACCAACCTTGCATCCCTGGGATAAACTCCACTTGATCATGGTACACTAACTTTTTAATATGTTTTTGTCTGCTATTTGCCAGAATTTTGTTAAGAATTTTTGCATCTATGTTCATCAAGTATATTGATCTAAAGTTTTCTTTCCTTAATGCATCTTTGTCTGGTTTTGGTATCAAAGTGATCCTAGTTTCATAGAATGAGTTGGAAGGGTTCCCTCCTTTTCTATTTCCTGGAATACTTTGAGGAGTATTAGATTAGTTTTTCTTTAAAGGTCTTGTAGAATTTGGCTGAGAATCCATCTCGTCTTGGGCTTTTCTTGGTTGGTAGGCTTTTGATGGCTTCTTCTATTTCAGTGCTTGAAATTGATCTGTTTAAGTTGTGTATGTCTTCCTGATTCAGTTTGGGAGGATCATATGTCTCTAAAAATTTGTCAATGTCTTTGATATTTTCTATTTTGTTGGAGAATAGATTTTCAAAGTAGTTTCTAATTAGGTTGTGTATTTCAATGGTGTCTGTCATGATCTTTCCTTTTTCATCACGAATTCTAGTAATTTGAGTTTTCTCTCCTTCTTTTCGTTAGTGTTACTAAGGGCTTATCAATTTTTTTTTTACTTTTTCAAAGAACCAACTTTTTTTTTTTGTTAATTGTTTGAATTGTTTCTCTTGTTTCAATTTCATTGATTTCAGCTCTGATTTTAATTATTTCCTGTCTTCAACTACTTTTGGTATTGATCTCTTCTTCTTTTTCTAGAGCTTTGAGATGTAATGTTAGGTCATTTAGTTGTTGATTTTTTATTTTTTTAATGCATGAGCTCAATGCAATGAACTTTCCTCTTAGTACTGCTTTCAGAATGTCCCAGAGATGTTGATATGTTGTGTCATTGTTTTTGTATACCTCTAAAAATTTTTTTTATTTCCCCCCTGATGTCTTTTGTTATCATTGCATCATTCAATAGCATATAGTCTTCAGGTGTAGGGGTAGTTTTTGTTTTATATTTTATCATTGATTTCTAATTGCACTCCTTTATGGTCTGATAGAATATAAGGTAGTATCTCTATTTTTTTGTATTTACTAATGGCTTCTTTATGGCATAGTATATGGTCTATTTTGGGGAAGGATCCATGAGCTGCTGAGAGGAAAGCGTATTCACTTGATGATGGATGAAATACTCTATACGTGTCGGTCAAGTACATATCATTGATTGTATTATTTAGTTCTATAGTTTCTTTGTTCAGTTTTTGTTTGGAGGATCTATCCACTGGTAAGAGCAATGTGTTAAAGTCACCCATTATTATTGTGTTTTGATCTATTCAATTCTTAAAATTGAGAAGGGCTTGTTTGATGTACATAGATGCTCCATTGTTTGGGGCATATTTAAAATCATGATGTCTTGCTGGTTTATGGTTCCCTGAAGCAGTATGAAATGTCCTTCTTTATCCCCTCTGACTTAACTTAGGTTTAAAGTCCACTTTATTTGATATGAGGATGGAGACCCCTGCTTTTTTACTGAGTCCATGTGCATGGTATGTTTTTCCCCATCTTTTCACCTTTAGTGTGTAGATGTCCTTGTCTATGAGATGTGTCTCTTGAAGGCAGCATATTGTTGGGTCTTTCTTTTTAATCCAATCTGCCAGTCTTTGTCTTTTGATTAATGAGTTTAGGCCATTAAGATCCAGGGTTATTATTGTGATATGATTTGTATTTCTGGACATTTTGGCTTATTTTTGGTTTTTAACTTGACTTGGTTTCTCCTTTGATTGGTTTTCCTTTAGGGTATTTCCTCCCTTTGCTGACTTGCATTGTTGTTGTTCACTTCCTCCTCATGAAATATTTTGCTAAGAATGGTCTGTAGTGCAGGCTTTCTATTTGTAAATTCTTTTAACTTTTGTTAAAAGAATATTGTAGAAATATTTTATTTCATCGTCAAATCTGAAGGTTAGTTTTCTTGGGTATAAGATTTTTGGTTGGCATCCATGTTCTTTCAGAACTTGAAATATATTGTTCCAGGCCCTTCTTGCTTTTAGGGTCTGCACTGAGAAATCTGCTGATATCCATATTGGTTTTCCCTTATATGTAACGTGATACTTTTCCCTCACAGCCTTTAAAATCCCGTCTTTATTTTGTATGTGAGGTATTTTCATTATAATGTGTCTAAGTGTGGATCTGTTGTAATTTTGTGCATTTGGTATCCTGTATGCCTCTTGTATTTGATTTTCCATTTCATTCTTCAGGTTTGGGAAATTTTTCTGATATTATTTCATTGAATGGGTTATTCATTCCTTTAGTTTGTATCTCTGACTTCCTCAATCCCAATAATCCTTAAATTTGGTCTTTTCATGTTATTCCACAATTCTTGGAAGTTCTGTTCATGATTTCTTACCATCTTCTCAGTTTGGTCAATTTTATTTTCAAGATGAAATATTTTGTCTTCATTGTCTGAGGTTCTGTCTTCCACAAGATCTATTCTGTTGGTGATGCTTTCTATTGAGTTTTTAATTTGGATTATTGTTTCTTTCATTTCAAGTATGTTTTTTCAGAATCTTTATCTCTTTATTGAAGTGCTCTTTTGCATCCTGCATTTGCTCTTTTAACTGTTTATTGGAGTGATCATGCTTTGCCTGCATTTACTTTCTTATCTCATCTTTTGCTTCATGAATCATTTTAATTATGTAGATTTTAAACTCCTTTTCTGTCATTTCTACTGCCATGCTGTCATTGGATTTTATCAAAATAGTATCTTGGTTTGTTAGGGACATTTTCTTCCTCTGTTTTTCATATTATTTCTGTATACTCCTCTCTACCAGTGAAGATCTGAGTTATTGCAGCTTCCCCTCTTTAGGCTTATTGCAACCCTGCAGGTTTCCAATACCTCTCCTTTGAGGGGAAGATCAATATCAGCAGTACCCAATACAAACAATATACAGTCCTACACCAGATACCCCCTATAAAGACGTTAACATTATTGCAATAAACAGGATGAGTTCAATTAGGGTTAGGGCTAGGGTTAGGGTTAGTATAGCCAATGGCTTGCAATGAGCTCTACAACTTCTAGTGGTAGATGAAGAGGATGGGGAGGGGTGTAGAATATAACTGTTAATGGGATAAGAAGTGGGTAAATAGAGGCACCTGATTAAGGGAAGAGTGAGAGTAAAAAGAAGTTCATGTTTAGCATGAGAAATGGGAGAAAGAGACTCCAAGATAATAGGTAAATAAAAGGAAAATAGAGTGAGAAAAAAAAGAAGAAATAAAATTTTTTTAAAAATCTGTGGTTCATAGTCATCCACCACTCAACCTTCCCAGTCTTCAATATCTCCATGTGAGTGTGGTACTTGCCTGTCAAAGAGCCTCCAGTCTCCTGAAGGTGTCTCAGGAAGGAACCACCCTCCCAATGATGGTGGCCACGCCCTCAGGGGTAATTCAAAATGCCTGCATGGGGGTCCAAAGAAACTGGGGAGCCACAGCGAGGGTGCTGAGTTTGTGCAGGGTGCCAGTGGGTGTAGTCTCCGGCATCCAGAAGTGGTGGGGGCAGGCCAGTATCTCTTACTTTTTACAAAAATAAGGATTTTAGGAGTCCATAATTTCATTATGGAATTAGCGAATTTATACTCACAAAATGCAAATACTTGTGAAGATGAAGTTAAGCAGGATTTTTTTCCTCACCCTGCCCATGAAAAGCCACATTGTGCCTCACTTTCAGGTATGCTAATAGTCAGCTGCATTATTTAGCTGCACCAGGACTGGTAGCAGGGTTGAGCAACTCTAGTAACCATTGAATATTGTTTGCACCTTTTCTGTAAATCACCAAGAACTGTTATACCTTTAGTTAAAGCACATAGGACAGCAGGAAACACACATCTTAAACTTTCGGAATTGGTAGAAAACATGTTGCTAAATAGCTGGTTCAAACTATTCTCTTAGTATCTCCTCCCTGTGAAATTCAAGACATCCCATTGTTATCCATCAGAAGAGTACATTAATTTTCATATTTTCCTTTAATGATTATATAAGCATTAGACAGGGCTATGATATTTAAAAACATGGCACTGTGCTCAGGTTCTGTTTTTGCCTGGGTGTATTGGTTTTAATGTTTTATGTCATAGGCAGAAAGCTCAATGCTGGAAGTTTAAATATAAGGGGAATTTATTGGCTGGGATCATTGAAAAATCTGAACATAGTATGGGTTTTAGGATTGGTTGTTTCACCAATGCAATGAAGTCACCAGGGATGTGCGTTGTCTCTCTCTCTATTTTACTATCTAGAGTGCTTCAAGTTCCTTCCATATTCCTGGAAATAATGTAATTTCCTTATTTTAAAAAAATTTTGTTATCATTGTATTATATTTGTATATTATGGTGAGATTCATTATTCCATATTTTTTTGTTGTTGTTGGCTGGTTTTTGTTTTTATTTTTTGTTTTGTTTTGGTTTTGGTACTGGTGACTGAACCCAGGGGCACTTAACCACTGAACCACATCTCCAACCACTTTTTATATTTTATTTAGAGACAGGGTCTCACTGAGTTGATTTAGGGGCTCACTGAGTTGCTGAGGCTGACTTTGAACTACCATTCTCCTGGTTCAACCTCCTGAGCTGCTGGGATTATAGGCATGCACTACCACAGGGAGTTCATTGTTACATATTTGTACATGAACACAACCTAATAATTAGGTCATTTGCATTCTTTGTACAGTGAAAGTAGGGACTGAGAGAGAGAAGGGGAAGGGTAGGTACTGGAGAGTGAAATTGATCAACTTAAGTGCATATACAAATATATCACAATGAATCCCACTATTGTATATAATTATATTGCATCAGTTAGTTTTTTTACTTGGTTTGTTGTTTGTTTTTTATACTAGAGATTAAACCCAGGGGTGCCTTACCACTAAGTTATATCCCCAACTCTTTATAGTTTGTTTTGACATAGAGTCTCCCTAAGTTGCTGTTGGTGGCTTTGAACTTGTGATCCTCCTGTCTCAGCCTCTCAAGTCCCTGGGATGTGCCCTACAGGGTTTGGTTCAGTTATTATTCTTGTTTTAATAGAGTACTTGCTTCATGTTTGGCCTGCTCCTCTCATGGGAATAAGATGCCTCCTATTAATTACTGACATTGCCTGCTCTCTTGTGTGGTGAAGGGAATGACAGTTTCTGTTCTCATATTCTATTCCATTCTAATAATTCTCTTTTGTCTTAGAGTTAAGGTATTGTAACAACTTGAAAGTTATGAGTGTAGGTAGATAATATTAACAGATTTCATTTCAGGAGAGTAAGGAGAGCAGTACAAAACACTCCTGGTGAGAAGGGAGGATGGGTCTGCTAGAGCTGAGAACCCTGATGTATAGGGCAGTGTAAACCCGCTCAAAGAATTTGGTTCTCATCCTTAAGATGGAAAACCAGGGAAAAATTTTAATATGTGGAGTTACGTGTTAGGATTTTCATTATGTAAAGATCAGCCAAGCTGCTATTTGTGGAAAAGATTAGAGGAGAGGAGTGGTACATCTGAGAGCCTTAAGACTTTCACTCAGTTATGAAATGAAAGCCATTGATATGTTTCACACCTCACCAGGGAGAATAGCCAGGTTCAATCTGAGTTACTGCAGCTGTTTTTAAGTTGCCCTTGAATTTATGCAAATTGCAATTGATTGTCCTTCAATAAAAGCAACAACAACCAAAAGCTAGAATGTGGTAAAGAACAATCAAATATTGATTCACTTTAGATATGGAAAGTGTGATAAGGTATGAGGGGGACTTCAAAAAAGAACTTTTAAAAGCAAAGGGAAAGGCTTTGGACTGTGCTGGGTTTGGGAACATGGCAGATGTTTTGTCTAAATATTGCAGGATCCCAAGCAATGTAGGGCTGACTAGGGAATGGATTCTTGATAGAACCTCACCGAGTTAACAAATCTATTGGCTATTCTCTCCTTACATGTCACTCTTCTCATTTATATCTTTGGAATATTTCAATGCTACTAATGTTTAGACTTGGGGAGACATGATAAAGAATGAGAAGTGTTTGAACACTGAACTGATGTTTGAACAATCAAATCAGAAAATCTGCATATGAGCAAGGAAAACTGGACTGAGATTTTAATGAGCAAATTGACAGTTGGTCAGAAATTTTAAAATGCTCTAGCTTTCAGAATGTCAAAATGTGCCCTCATGTTGTCCAAGAAATCCTAAGCAAATGCTATTAGTTCATCCTCTAAAATCAATTTCTACTCTCTGGCCCCCACTTCCCTGACCTTGCTGTAGGCTGACAGACAACCCCTTACAAAGAAATTTTACAACAGCCTCTGAACTGGGATTTTCCACATCCATGCAGAACAAAAGTTGTATTTCCCCAAATCTCAGGGCCATAATAATTTAACAAAACATCCTATTTCAAGTTTTCAACCTTAATATTTTCTTCAATATTTGACAGTAGTTCCAAATAAGCAAAGCATAGCAAATTGAGACTAATAGGGAAAAAGTAGAGAAAGTTTATTTCAAACACTTTATTTTTGTAAATGGGACCTGAGATTTTAGTATAATAATGCTTTAAGTAGTAATAGATATCTTAATATCCTCATAGGCATTAAATGGAATACTTAATATAAATATAACACTACTTAATGGTTTAATTACATATGTAAGTATCATGATTCTTTCCCAAGTAAAAAAAAAAAAATTTTGTTCATGAGATAAAATGTAATATGTAACTATGTAATAGTATTTGGAAAATATAATTAAAATTTCTCGGTCTTATCATCTGAAAATGATCTGAAAGTGCTTGTGCTACTGGAATTGAACCCACTTAGGTTAAAATGCTTATTGAACTAAACGTGGTTCAATCAATAAATGAGTGAGTCTGTGAGCTGGAAGCAACCTTTTCTAGTGTGGGACTCAGAATCCAGAGAGGGGATGAGGTTTGATACAGTAAATCAGTGAAATCAGAACAAAACTGGCAGCTAAACAGTTGAAGTGGAGCAAAACAGAATGTGGAGCTAAAGCAGCAGAAGTCAAAAGCCATAAAGCAAAGATAGATGGAGGCAGTAGAAACAAATGGGTCCCAAATCACTTGAGCAATATTTCCAAAATGCCAATGAAGAAAAGCAGTTTTTCTAGCCATCTCATCAAAACTGTCTTCCGTCAAAGCTTTATTCTCTCTTTCTTTAATTTTTTTATAAAATTTAAAAAAAAGAACAATGCTGAGGAGGGGGGAGATCTTAGTTCTTTATAGAGGTAATTGTGATAACATGAGGGTAGGAGCTAAAGAAGAGAACAGAAAGAAATATGAAAGCAGAAGAGGGAAGAAAGAAATGATGGTAGTAAAAGGTGGAGAAATTAACCCTTGGGTGCAAAGCTAGGCAAGTTGGAAACAAAGATGTGCTAATGCCTTTCAGTGTGTGTGTGTTTGACACTAAACAAATGCAAATGAAAGCACTAAACTAGATAGAAAAGTTATTTAGAGTATGCATGACAGAGCCAATAATAGTTAAACGACTTAAATGCTAGGATACTCCAAGAAGTAAACAAATAATAATAATAAGTATATGGATAAATAAATCAACCACATGAAAGCTGGACAGCAAATGTGAATAGACTATTTACAGAAGAGAAAATCCAGATACCCAGCAAAAAGGAAGAATTAGTGTAAGAGAATTGCTAAGTAAATAAGATAGTATTTTTCACCTGTGATGTAGGAACAACTTCATATTTAACATCCACTGCTGGTAAGAATGCAGAAAAATGCTGGGGTTGTTTAGTGGTTTGGTTATATCATTACATAATAAAAATTCACATAGCCTTTTATACAGGAATCTCATCTTTGAGATTCTAAAGATGAATCTTTTCTATAAAGATATGTATACAAGATGATTCTTTGTAGTATTATCTTTAGTGGCAAAATAAAATTGAAACAAAATGAGTTTTGGTCCCTAGGGACAAGTTGAATAGACAATGGTATATCTATACTATGGGCTGTGATGAGATTATTAAAAATTAGAATTGTGTATCCGATGTGGATAATTGCACATGATATATTGTAAAACTAGCAAAGCAAGTTGCTAAAAAGGAGGGGGTTAATTAGTTGACTTTCAATTAACTAACTCTGGGAAGAGTTCAATATTTAGGTTCAATACCATTTAAGAAAAACAAGAAATATACTCTGATAACTCTGCTAAGGAATTGTGATATCTATGTGTAGATACCGTATTTCACCACATAATTCTCACACCCTGGTATTTATTTGGTTCGAAAATTGGTTTATAACTTTTCATTGCATAATTGTTGCATGGTATAATTCTGTTCCTCACAATACCTAAAAAGTAAAGAGAGCAGCATTATATTTACCAGTGGCATTTGTCTTCTGGCTACTGCAAGGTGGGAGGCTCAAATTCTCAGTGCACACTTGTCAGCCTATTTCTGAAAACTGACTTGTGTTTCACGTAATGGTTGCAACCCACTTTTTTGCAAAATAAATTGGCATAAAATCTGTGATGCTTATGTGGTGAAATGCAGTATTATATATTAATAGATATAATATAAACTACATATTATGTGATTTTATATAATGCTAGTGTTATTAACATATATTTAAACCAAATACATTAATGTATTTAAAATACATATTAACATGTGATATGTTAATATTTTTGATATGTTTAAAAAACTAAAAAGTCTTTTCTGAAGACTTCTAGATACCTGATCTTTGCAGTTTGGGTTTATTTAAGTAGAGAGGAGAATATTTGTGCATGCTGCCATCTAAACACATTTTAGTCTTAGCCAAGATCACAAAATGTAAGAATTCGTTTAATGTACACAGGTTAGCAGCTTCTTATGGTATTTACTACAGGAAGAGGCCCCCATAAACCCTGCTTTATTTATAAAACAAACCTGCATCTCAGGCACTTGCTGTCCTTTGTAGGAAGACACTGGTGTATTTGAAACTCTGAGTTGATGGCACGGGAGTTCATAAAATGCTCAGTAGATTTTGGCAATGTTTGACTGAGACCTTGTGAAAGGAGACAAACATGTAAATGAAGTCAACTTCGCAGACCTCTGGGATCCATTACAGCCTGAGATGCTCTTAGCACATAATTAGCTAGGGCTGTTAATCACGTTTAACAGGTGTTGAGTAATGAACTGAGACAGGGTATTTGCTCTGACCACTTTCTTCTCTGATCTGGTTAGGCAAGGTAATGTCCATCAGAGCCCCTGGAAACTGAAATGTGACTTGACACCATGTTTTCTTGATGCTGTCATTGACATCATGATCATTGAGAATGGTGACATCCACTGTAAAAACACAGCAGGAATCTGTCCAAATAGCCCCCCAAGTGCTCTTAGTGAATGTTAAGGTTTTTGGCTTCTTCTAGTCTCTTTTCTTTGCCTCTTTTCTCATGAGTCCATGTCTGATTTGTCAGTTGGTTGTTCGAAAACAGATCCCAACGTCTGTGAACAGGAAGTAGCTCCACCTGAGCAGATAGATGCATTGACTCCTGTGTTCTGAGGGTCACAGAATGATAGACCAAAAGTGACACACCTCATTCTTTTTCACATTTTCTCAGTTCCACAGTATGGCAAGGACTCAGAACTTTGCTTTATGTTCCAGCTCAGGCGGCTCTGCTACCAAATTGTTGCCACTTGCTTTTTTCACTGAAGTTTATTATCTGGATTAGTTCCAGGCAAGTTGTTATTCTTCCAGTATAGCATGCCAAGTCATGGATATACCCTTTTTTAGCCATTTTCCTTTTTATGAACCAGTGGTTATTTCCAGATTTTCACAGCTGTCATGACTCTCTTCATTCATGCCACTGTGCAAATATATGGGATCATTCTGATGTAATAACTAACTAACTGCAACAATCTTTAGGTCAAATCCTGCCCTCTGTTGTTTTAGTGTCGCCTACAATCTGAGAATTGCTTTTACATTTTTAATGGTTGAAAAAAATTAAGAAGATGAATAATAGTTCTTGATGCCAGAAAATTAGGTGAAATTCACATTTCAATATCTATAAGGAAAATTTTATTAAAACACAGCCATCTGTGTCTGTTTTCTATGACAACTTGAGTTGTGTAATGGAGGCTGTAAGACTCATGAATTCTGATAATTTTGCTCTTTGTCATTTTACACAAAAAGTTTACTGATCCCAGTTCTTCTGATCTTAGGGTCAATAGGAAGAAATAGTATTTCTGTATCACAGAATTAAAATTAAATATATATATATATATATGTCAAATGACCATTTAATGCTGTATCTATTTATAGTTTATAGGATCAAATACCTATATCTCTACATCTTCACCAATTATTTTTCATATTATCACATGACTCCTTGGTCTTATGGGGAGTTCAGTGATATCTTGCTATCTAATTTTTTTTTACTTCTTGATTCTAATTAAGCTGACCATCTTTTATATGTTGACCATTTGTTTCTTTTCCTCTATTAACTGCATCACATGCCTTTTAAAGGTAATATTTTAATCAGTAAAAAGTGTATTCAAGTTATTAAACTAGATACTATGCTAAGTGATTCAAAAATCATAGTTTTTAGCTGATCATGGTTTCACACAGCTGTAATTCCAGTGACTCAGGAGGCTGAGACAGGAGGATCAAATTTTCGGGCCAGTCTGGGCAATTTAGTAAGATCCTGTCTCAAATAAAAAGGTCTGGGTGAGTAGGTTAGTGGTGGAGCACCCTTGGGTTCAATCACCAGTACTGAAAAGAAAAGGAAGGGAAGGGAAAGGAAGAGAAGGGAATGGAAGGGAAGGGAAGGGAAGGGAATGGAAGGGAAGGGAAGGGAAGGGAAGGAAAAGAAAGAAACGAGAAAGGAAAAGAAAGAAAAAAACAAGAAAAGAGAAAGAAAAGTGTGTCTGTGTGTGTATAACCTTATGTATGCACCACAAAAAATCCATTAAATATTAATGATACTGATTTGATAAATAAGAAAGGGGGAAAAGAGACAGGTTTTTGTTAATATTTTTGTTTGTTTTGCTTTTTTTTTTTCCCTTAGAGCATTATAGTTATACATAGTAGTTGGGTTCATTTTGACAAAATCATACATTAATGGAATTCGATCTCTTTCCCATTCCCCCAACTTTCCCTCTGCTCTTCTCTCTCCCTATTTTTGGTCCTTTAGGTTACTGATCATCTTTTCCCTTTATTTATTTTTGATTGGTACTTTCTACATATACATAAAGGTGAAATTCCCTTTGGTGTATCTATGTATGCATGTAACATGATTTTGTGAAATTCATTCCATATTTCCTCCCCTCTCTTGTCCTTCCTCCCTCCCTCCCTCTCTTCCTCTTGGTCTCTTTCTACTCCACTGATCTCTGGGATTAATGCAGCACAGCTAAGTCGTGCATAATATCAGTGGGAAAACCTTTAGGTTAGGGACCCTATTATTGGTTCATACTCTTGTTTTCCAGCCTCTTTTAATATTTTCAGGTATTCAAGGATCTGCAAAGTCTTAAGACATAGTTAAATTTCGCTACTCCCTTTTAGAAGTTCATGTCATATATTGCTTTTAGGGGAGTCTGTGGTGTCCAGGAAATCTTTTGATAATTGCTGCAGCTTCACAAAGCTTGGTAATCATGAACTTAATGTTGTTGAAAGGACTATTTTTTTTAAGTCAAAACCCTCCCTTGACACTCTGGCAGTCTAACTTTCTTGCTACATAACCATCCTTGGACAAGTTATTTTACATGGCTGGATTCCATTTTCCTTATCACTTAACTTTGAATAAAAAATAGTGTTAAAGATTAAAGGAAAAAGTGTGGAGCACAGTATTTGAGGCATAGTAAACTTGAGGCACAGTACTTGAGGCATAGTTGTACCTCTACTGAAATGCAAAAAAAGATTATCTACCTACCGGTGGTTTGTTCTTTTTAGGAAACCAGACCTTAACCAGGCATTTCTCACATTATAGTCCTTGGTCCACAACATTAGAATGCCTATGAAAATTCAGATTCCTGGGTATCACCTCAGTCAGGAACTCTGAAATCTGCATTTTTAAAAGGTCCCCAGATGATTTCGGGGAAGACTAAAGTTTGAAAACCACCAAACTGTGAAAATCTGGGACTTTTATTTATTTTTAGAAACAGTAATAAAGACACCCTTCTTTGGCAGCCAGTATAGTATTTGAAGCAATGCAGTCAAGAATATCTTCTTCACATGTGATTTAGATCACTCTTACGGTAAATGTGCACTCATATCTACTTATATTAACAGAAATGCTTTCCTCCTCATCATTATGATGCTGTGCATTTGAAGGCAGCTATAACCCTTTGATCTGTTTTATCTTCTCTCTTAATATGCTCTGATAGCATCAAGTTCTTCTAATGATAGACAGTGGGTTAATTTAGATATGCCTTGTTAAAAAAAATAGTTTGATTTGAAGTTGATTCTTTCTATTCCTTGAATTTCTTACAATATGTCTTAGCGTAGAAGAGGGTAATAGAGGTCCTTCCTTTGGAAAAGATAAGCAGTCATAATCATGTTGTTTATTTAGACTCACTTCAAGACCTAGATAGGTTTAGAGTTTGAAACTGATAGATTACTGAGCCTGTGTCAGGAAAACCATAGTTTCCCTGCCTAACCTCCCAGCCTCAGCTCTCACTTTTTCTCCCTCCTGCGCTGCTGCACCCTGTTCAGGACGAGAGGTTCTCTATGTGCCTGGAGGCACTGGCCTCACCTGGGAACTTTCTACCAATACAGATTCTCCACAGGATTCCAGAGCTCTAGGTTCACAACCACTGGGTGTGGGGATCAGCAATTTGGTTTCAGCAAGCCCTCCAGGGATTCTGATGCCTGCTGGAGTTGGAGAAGCATTTAGATTCCAGGGCTCTCCCTCAAGGAAACCTTCCTGACCACTTTGTCTAAATGCATCTCTCTCTCATCCATCCTCCTGTCCAGTCTTTTATTTATTTTTATTTTTATTTTCTTTTTGCAGAAATACTGCAGGTTTAGTTTCAGACCTTTGCAAAAAAAAAAAAAGAAAGAAAGAAAGAAAGAAAGAAAAATGACTATCACAATGAAGCAAGTTGCATGATTTAAAAAAATTTCCTCCTGCATATAATGTTGTTTATATTATACTGAAATTATTATTATTATTATTAAGTTCCTTCATTCTTCTCTCACCCCCCACCCTCCCACCCCCATTATATATCATCATCCACTTATCAGGGAAAACAATTGGATTTCGGTTTTTTGGGCTTGGCTTATTTAATTTAGCATGATATTCTCCAATTCCATCCATTTATCTGCAAATGCCATAATATTATTATTCTTTATGGCTGAATAATATTCCATTGTGTATATATACCACAGTTTCTTTATCTGTTTATAGCAGCTCAATTTATAATAGCTAGATTGTGGAACCAACCTAGATGCCCTACAACAGATTAATGGACACAGAAACTGTCCAGTCTTCATTGTTACACATAGTTTGTTTTCTTCATACTCTGTTCCTATTTGTAGTTACACAGTTATTATTTTTTCTTTGGATAAGCATTTGTCTTTTAAGTGACAAACTTTGAAGACTCTAAAATGACCAAGAAAAGACATATAATCTGTTGACATTTTAGTTGTAAAAGAAAAACTTAGAAAAATGACAATAGTAACAATAAGTATTGTGAAAGGGGACTCCATACTTATTTTGGTTGAATATTGATTGTCTTTTTTCTGCCTCGGTTGTGAGCTTTGTAATTGTTAAAACCGTACCTACTTTATTCATCAATATAGCTCCTAATATGTAGCACAGTTTCCAGCATGTGGTAGATATTAAGTGAATACTTTAACAAATGAATGACTGAATGATCAGTTAATATGAAGTGACTGAGGTTGTATTTCTTCTGATCTGCAATTTTTTTTTTTGCTTGTTTGTTTTATTATTGATGTAACAACCACATACTACGGGTTTCATGGCTAATTTATAAACATTTTACACGAATAATTTACAAGCCTTCCATCTAACACACACATACTTCTCTGTCAACTTGGTTTTCAGCTTTCAAATCCAGTGGCAATGTCTTCACCATTAGAGACTTTCAGTTTCAGAAGAGACCATTTACAATTCACTTAACAGACACTGAGGAACCAACATATCCTACATCAGGGTTAGGCAATCAGGAATGGAGTTTGCTTGGTACTTCTCTACTAAGACCTCTCCTCTGTTGACCTAGTAGCTCAAATGGTCTGAACTACTCTCATTGGTGTAGTTAAAAATCAGGAAAGTCCTTGCGTATTTCTACTTTTCTTAGCATTTCTCTTCCTTTCCCTCCTATCTTCTTGCCCTATATCTGGCCCCTCTAGTCAACACTTGACTCACTTGAGCAGTGTCCATTGTATTCAATTGTTAATATCTTTTCCTTCTATTTAAAATGTGTCCCTTCTCATCAATGCTTCATATCTTCTCTCAAGGGTTGGTAAAGATTATTTGTTGCATGTATCTAAAACAACTTTCTTCTTAGTTGGTACTGACTCCTTTTTCTTCTATTATCATCATCTACGTCAGCACAGGTTTAAGTCTTAGATATGGGTTTTGATCTCCGCCATTTCCTATTTGAGTCAGATTCTTACCTTCCCTTAGCCACAGTGTGCCCATCAGTAACATGGAGATACTAGCAGTACCTGGAGCCTGGCTGTGAGGATGAACTAAGATTTGCAGAATGCTTAGCTGCTCTTTGATGCTCAGTGAAAGGCTCACATAGTGATTAATGCTGGGTACAGTTCCACTTATCTCAGAAGAGACTAGGAAAGCGCCAGAGGGAGGGAGATTTATAACAGAGGCTACATTAAAAATGAAATTTAAATCTTGGCAGCCAGAGGGAGATGAAGATTATGAATCTCTTAGAACCTAAATGTGAAACTAGTATTATATTTTGGCCTGTACACTATGAGAAAAATACCTGCTAATGGACCATGAGGAATGTAAGCTAGGATATACCTCCCTCACCCCTTTGAAAATTCTTATTCAAGAAATAATAATAAAGTGCTTTTATTTTATTTTGAAGAATATTCCAGGCTAAAAATCTGAAGGTGAAGGTAATATAGGTCAAAAAGGTTTTCCCCCCCTTTGCAAGGGAAAATAACTGGAGTGGGTAATAAATTCAAATAAATTCTTATAAAATGTTTTTTTTTTAAACATATATTGTGACTTAGCTTTTCTAAGGAGTCATCCAGCAGTTTTCTAAAGAAAAGTTGGATGAATACCACTTGGGGAATTATTTCTACTGGAGATTTTAGCATGGTCAGGTAAATCCAGCTCAAATATATTAATGGGAGGACATTTATATCTTTTGCATTTTGCCCCAAATACAATGTGTGACACAGGTTTGTTGAAATTGTTTTCTTTTTGTATCAACAATCTGGCACATTTTGTTGTGACATAATGTGAAACGTTTTTTAAGTTTATACTGTGTCAGTCACAAAACCAACAACCTCCCTGTCATTTGTATTATGTGGAAAATAAAAACCATTCAGCAGGAAAGATACAATCCAGAAAGATCAGCCAATACATCACCAGTAGATCCAGAAATACAATACATGCAGTAATTAACTATTGCTGTGTAAACCCTGAAATGTTTGGCAGAGTCCTCTGTTTTTGTAAATGACTCTGTTCCTTAGAAGTCTACTCCCCTAATATAGTAGTAGGGTTATTGTCCTTCTAAACACACTAAGTGGATTATTTTCTTAGTCAAGGGAGAGGAGGTCATGAAAAATAATGTGCCGTTTTCTCCTGTAGCAAATGTTGGTTTCTTGGATAATTTTCAAGTTGAAATAAGAATAGCTGTCCTTTCAATAAGAGTCAAAATTCCTATTGAATAGATTAGGGAGACCAAGTTCATCAGATTTAAGAACTAGTTTAAGGATTTTCAAATTTGTAAGAACTAGTGGCATCAGCATCATGAATCCAGAGAGCTATGGAGGTTACATCATATGTGTTGGTGCACATAGAGCTCCTGTATGTATATATAATATGTACAGCATATCATCTTGGATGTATATGTATGGGGTTGATGTTGCCCTATTTCCTGTCAAATTTGTGTTCTACTCATTGATCTTTGGCATGCTACTTCAGCTTTCCTGTTTGTCTCCAGGTTCTAGCATCAGTGGTTAAGGGGAAACCAGATATATTTTGCATAAAAATTTCAAATTTGTTGTCTTATTACTCTGCATAGGAAAATGAGAGATCTTGGACTATGTTGTATGTGTTTGGGAGGAGTCACTGAATGAGTACAATGTATATGGGGGGTTATGTGTATGTATATTCCTCTTAACATCTGAAAGATTAATTTTAGTATCTAGAATTCTTTGTCTTAATAGTTTTCCAGAAAAATTATATAGCTCATTGTCTTATATTTTTAAAATATACTGAAGGATGGCCTGGCACAGTGGTACACACCTATAATCCTAGCAGCTCTGGAAGCTGAGGCAGGAGGACTGAGAGTTCAAAGCCAGCTGCAGCAACTTAGGCCCTGTCTCAAAATAAAATATAAAAAGGGCTGGGGATGTGACTCAGGAGTTAAGTGCCCTAGGTTCAATCCCTGGTACCAAAAAAAAAAAAAAAATTTGTACACACACACACACACACACACACACAGTCTTACATATAAAAATTGAACTATTTTTAAAAATATAATTTTATGAATAAAAACTACTATATATTTAAAGTAGTTGCCTATAAGATGCTATCTGCTTATCTCATTTATTTTCAAAAGTACAAAAGGGATTGGGACATTTTAGAGATTTATCTTTGGTAAAACATTTTAAATCATTTCTTGTCAGTTCTTTTATTTTCATTAAGACCTTGTGAGAATTTACTGATAATTGCTTGATGGGAATGAAGTTAACCTCTGTCAGTCCTGTAAATAAACCTGTCCATTGTAACTAGCTGGTCTGTCTGCTCCTTAGATCTAGACTTTCTCTTCTTTGGTACCCTGTCGAACTCCTGAAAGGCTGACAGTTACCCACAGGTGACCTGCCACACTGTGCACCATTTAGATAACTATTCATTTATTCTTGTGATCATCTCGGTGGTGAATACCTCTCTTAGGTGGGGTAAAAATGACTGATAGTCACTTGCCTCTCTCTCGATATAGTAAGTAAGCAACAAAATGAAAAATTGCCATCATTTTCCATTTATTTTTACCTATGCATTCAGCTAAACAGTAGTAGAGTTTTAATGTTTTGAACTCTCCTGTATTTTTTATTTCTAATTGACAAAAAAATTTTACATTTATTAGGTATAAGATAAAGTTTTGAGATGTTTATAATGTGTAACAATTAAATCAGGTAGATTAACAAATCTATTACCTCACTAATTTTTTTGTGGTGAAAACATTTAAAATCTACTCTTCTAGTAATTTTGTGATATACATTCTTAGTATAGTCACCATTCTGTGCAACAGATTGATAAAGCTTATTCCTCTTAATTGAAATTCTGTACCATTTGAGCAACATCTCCTCTCTATCCATCTACCCCTTTCCCTAGCCTCTGTAACCACCATTGTATTCTCACTTCTATGAGTTTGAAATTTTTAGATTCCATATGTAAATGAAATCATGTGGCATTTGTCTTTCTGTGCCTGGCTTATTTCACTTAAGCATAATATCCTCTAGCATCTTTCATATCTAGCAGTTAGCATACTGTCACAAATGACAAGATTTTTGCCCATTTGGGGCTAAATAATATTCCGTGATATGATTTTGCATGCCACATTTTCCTTATCTATTCATCTGATAGTGGATATCTAGGTTATTTTCATGTCTTAGCCATTGTGAATAGTGCTACAGTGAACATTGGAACATAGCTAGTCTTTGGTATTCTAATTTCTCTTCCTTTGGCTACATACACAAAAGTGGATAACTGTCATATGGTAATTCTTTTTTTAGTTTTTTAAGGAACCCCATAATGTTTTTAATAATAACTATTAATTTAAATTCTCACCGGCAATGGACTCTCTATCCTGTTCTATTGGTCAGTGTGTCTGTTACGACACTATTGTGTTTTGATTATTACAAATTTGTAACAGATTTTAAGATCAAATAGTTTGATTGTTGTGGCTTTATTCTTTTTGCTCAGGATTGCTTTGACTATTTGTAGTCTTTGGGTTTTCATTTGTATTTTATGATTCTTTTGCTATTTTCATGAAAAATGACTGAAATTTTGGTAGATAATTTACTAAATATGTAGATTACTCTGGATAATCTGGACATTTTAATGATACTCTTCCAATCCATGGACACAGGATACCTTTCCATTTATTAGTTTGATCTACAATTTCTTTCAACAATGTTTTGTAGTTTTCAGTACACATATTTACCTCCTGGGTTAAATGTTTTCTTGAGTATTTTATGTACGTATTATATACTTTGATGCTGTTGTGAATAGAATTATTTCCTTAGTTCATTTTTCCAGATAATGCATTGTTAGTATTAAAAACACTACACAGAATTGTGTGTTGATTTTGTACACTACAACATTATTGAATTTATCACTTCTAATAGCTCTTTGGTGGACTCTTTATGGTTTTCTACATATGAGATCATTCTATCAGCAAACATAATTTCATTTTTTCCCTTCATTGGATTCCTTTTCATTTCCTTTCCTAATCACTGTATTCATAACTTCTAATACTTTGTTGAATAGAAATGGTGAGAGTGGTCATACTTCTCTTGTTCCTGATCTTACCTGGGACTTTTTCATAGATGAGTTTTATTTATAATGTTGAGGGGTGTTCCTTCTCTGTTTATTTTGAGAGTTTTTATTTTGAGAGGATGATGAATTCTGTCAAGTGCTTTTTATGCATCTTTTGAAATAATTATATCCTTTATTCTGCTAATATGGTGTATCACATTAATTGATTTGCATAAATTGAATGATCCTTATATTCCAGGGAAAAATTCCACAGTATATGAACCGTTTAATGTGCTCACCTTTTAATTCAGTTTGTCAGTTTTTATTGAGAATTTTTCGTCTATATTCAGTATAAATATTGGTCTGTAACTTTTTTTCTTATTGTGTCCTTATCTTGATATCTAGGTCATGCTGACTTCATAAACTAAGTTTGGAAGTATTCCCTGAACTTAAATTTTTTGGAAGAATATGAGAAAGATTGATATTAGTTCTTTAAATGCTTGGATAAAATTATGCAGTGAAGCCATCTGGTGCTGGATTTTTCTTCCATGGGAGATATTTTTGTTATTGATTCAGTATCCTTATTGGCTATTGGTCTGTTCAAATTTTCTATTCTTGACTCAGCCATGGTAGCTTGTATATTGTTAAGGATTTATCCATTTCCTCTATTTTATCCAATTTGTTGACATGTGATTTTTCATAGTACTCATTATGATCCCATGTATTTGTGTGGCATAGTAGTAATATATTTTCTTACATCTCTGATTTTGAGGTTTTTTTTCTATTTTTCATTATGCTGTTTAAGAATTTATTGATTTTGCTTATCTTTTCAAATGACCGGCTTCCTGAATCTGTATAACCATGTACTGTGGAAGACTTGGGCAGTTTTTAGACAGTATTTCATTAAATAGGCTTCCTGTACTTTTGGGTTTCCCATATTTCATGTATTTGTATGTTTGATGGGGTCCATATATCCTTTATGCTTTCTCTACTCTTCAATTTTTTGTTAGTGTTGTTTCTCTAATTAGCTAGTTTCAAATGGCCTGTCCTTGAGTTTTCTGACTCTTCATGATTGAGCTGCCATCAAAATGTCCAATTGAAATTTTTACTTCTGTCATTCTATTCTTTAGCTTCAGGATTTCTGCTTGATTCTTTCTTATGGCCCTTATTTCTTTATTAAACTTATTTTTTGGTCCATGCATTGTTTTCCTAATTTTATTTAGTTGTACACATTTGTATTTTCTTGAAATTCCCTACATAGTCATGACTGCTTGCAGACCATGGCTGAGAGGGACTGGAAATGACATTCAGGGCCCTTTTCTGAACTGCTGTGGGGTGGAGAGTAACATATTTTGCTCTGTATCCTCAAATTCCCAACTAATTTTTAGAATTATTAATCATTAAAATAGCATTTTTGTTATGGTAGTGGATTTTAATGAAGATTTTTTTGTTGTGTTTTGATGATGATCTATTCCTTTTTTATTTATTTTAAATGTAAAATAAATTGTTCTCTGAAGGAAGGGTAACTTTAGATATATTACAACAAGAACATAGCCAACTCTTTATATGGCTCTAATAAATTATAACTGGATCATTGAGGTCTTAGTGGTGATTATAGGATTAGTTAGTGACACCAGTTTTCCATGGAAATAAAAAATGCAAACATTTAAAAAAATGTAGTTTCTTATTGTAAACATCCAGATTCAAAGGTTATAGATTTGTTATTCTTGTACTAGGTCAAACAGATTTTTCAATTTATATAGTAGATCATTACCATCTTTGATAAATTAAATGATTCAAATATTCAACCTTATTGGAACATGAAAAATGCAGGTCTGTCTTAAATTTGACTCTATCTAAAGTAGTCATTAGACCCACTCTTTCTCTATGAACAAAGGATTATAATTAATTAAGATCTTGTTTTTTCAATAGTACTTCAGTCAACAGATTAGAATTTTTTCACTTAATACTGTATAATTAATGGCCAGTGGCATTTTTTAAAAAATTTTAATCAAA
Organism: Glaucomys volans; assembly: GCA_020662805.1. Lineage (NCBI taxonomy): Eukaryota > Metazoa > Chordata > Mammalia > Rodentia > Sciuridae > Glaucomys > Glaucomys volans. The sequence goes on from JAJEJO010002430.1 coordinate 354,189, forward strand.
GCATCTTAAAAAAACATGGGGTTTATTAGTCTTATAATATGCATCACTGTATCTAAACATTATAAGAATCCAATGAAATCTGCGTGCTTCTCTTTTGTAGAGAAGAAAACTGAGACTCATGTATATACTCTAGAACTTGCATAACTCACCCAACCCTTCAGCTGAAGAGCTGGGATGTGAGCTCCAGGTAGTCAGACTCCAAATTGGAGGTCCTTTCCTTTACCATCTATACTATGTGGCTTCTATCTATCATGTGCTAAGGATATGCATTCTTTAATCTATATCAAGTGTTCTTTTAAATTCTTTCAGTAAAGCCACTGGAATTTTTTTTTAAGTCCATCCTTTTATGATGGGAATTCATCTTTCCTTTGTGGTCAAATGTCAGGGTAGAAGTGAATCAGTATTAAAGTCACATTTTTTTTTCTATATTCTCTAGTATCTACCACACAATTAGATCCTAGGAAACACTGAATTGATAAGTAGATGATTCACTTGGCCCAAATTACTGAACTTAATTTTCCAGTGTCAATATATTTCTAGTCACAACCTCACGCTCCTTTTTCTTTTCCTGACTTGCCTGTCATCGTCTTTATTTTCAGTCATCTTGTGACTTTTCTGTGACATTTTTCCTTTCTTCTTTTTCATGTTTTTCTATCCTTGATCTTTAAAGATTCTCAAATCTTGTAATTTCAGTACATCTCCTATGCTGCCATTCAACGCCTCATTGAATCTTACATACAACAGACCTCTGGGTTATTCCTCTTCTGTTAAAACTTAGGAATGTAGCTAGTCATCCTTTTGGATGGCCATTAGGTACATGTGGATTAATTGCTGTGGGAGGGGTCTGAGGATGAAATTTGTTTTGAAATAAGTGTTCAGGTTTTTATCTGGAAGCTGAGTTTATCCTCAGTTTTCAGTTCAATTCTCAGTTGAGGAAGTATGTTCAGACTCTACACCCTGTTGAAGATGTTTACTTGGCTTGAATGTCATACTTTGGAATATGATCAAGGCAGGTAACTTGAAGTGAGTGTTTGGAGAATAAATGTGCCGTTTGTATACATACATACACATATTTCTTCCTCTGACTTCACAAAGTTACTTGGTGGATACCTGTTGAAGAGATTTGAAAAGAGTTCCCTCAGCTATCTGGAAAATGAGGCATGTGGTGTCATTGATGGAGCCTTTGTTGGCATGTGGTACTTGAAAACTAAAATATGACTTTCCCTGTTAGTAGCTTTTGCAGGTTGTAGTAATGACTCTTTGTAACTCTTCACTTTTTTATGGATTAATACTTCATGGAAGAGAAGAAAAATTTAGAGGTGTTATTAAATATATATGTATGTTGATTTATACCCAACTATGTATGGTTGACTAATTATCTAAACTTGCCTATTTTCTTTAGCTCAAAAGTTATGTGAGTTTGGGTTGGGCGTGGTAGTACCTACCTATAGTCCCAGTTACTTGGGATACTGGGGCAGGAGAATCACTTGAACCCATTAGTTCAAGGCCAGGCTGGGCAACATAGTGGTGCTGCATCTCAAATAAACAAAGTTATGTGAGTTCACTTTGTGTTGATCTAGATGAATTTCAAAGGATTAAAATAGATGAAATCACTTGCTGCTCTTTTAAGGTACACTGAGGTGTAGGAAACTCTAACAGTAGACCTCTTACTATGCAATTCTGAGTAGGCTTCCACAGCATTTTTTCCTCCACAAATTTAGTAATTGGGGCATAAGGTAAGAAAGTAGTTAAACAAAAGAGGAACAGAAACATCATATTTTGGTATTAGATTCATAAATGTCACTGGGGTGTTATGGTATCCTAACTAATCCAGTGGGTTTTTTTGTTTTGTTTTGTTTTGTTTTTACCAATAAAAGCCTTGCCTTGATTATAAGCAAACAGAAATAGATTCTAGTTCAGTTAAGCAAAAACATAAAAAGGAAAAAGGGGGATTGAAATTTGTTGTCACACTCTTAGGTAATTCATTGGCCAGACTGAAGGAGATAGCAGAGTGAGACTTGAGAATGGACAGGAAGCAGCATAGATTGGGGATTATAGATGGCAAGTGCTACTTGACAGGCATAGGAAGGTACCATCATTGGAAGAAATAATTTTCAGACTTTTGGTTACTTTAATTAAGATTCAGATTTTAGGAAGAGAGTATGTAATTGACCTCAATTGGGCAAATTCCCAATCTAGGTTAGGGCACATTTTAACTAAATACTTGCCAACAACAGGAAGAAATGTTTTTGATTCTGTTTTCAAAAATCTTGGAGTGGGCCAGACACTGTTGTGGAATCCCAGCAACTTACAGGCTGAGGCAGGAGGATTGCAAGTTGAAATTTAGCTTCAGCAACTTAGTGAGGCCCTAAACAACTTAGACCCTGTCTCTAAATACAGTATAAAAAAGGCCTGGGGATGTGGGTCAGTAGTTAAGTGCCCCTGGGTTCAATTCCAGGTACAAAAAAAAAAAAGTCTTGGAATTGTTGGACTACTGGAAACAACAGCCAAAGTCTAATATGTGCTTTCCCATCCTTCTCTAGAATTTGCCTTCTCCACAAAACCTGACAACGACTTTCAAATGAAAGTGCATATTGAAATTGATCTTTACATGAAAATGATTAACTTGATCCACAAAACGTACTGTAAAAGCAAACGATAAAGAAAGGAAGCTAATAAAGGAAATTGATTTATTTGAAGTGCCATGTGTCTCTTATGCTTTCCTGAATATAACAGGACAGAATTAGTGGCAGCCTTGGCTCCAGCAGTCTGCCTGGCCAGCAGTAATAGGCTTCAGTCACGCCTCCCTTGATTGTATTTGTCTAAAGAGGAGGATAAAAACATTTTGAGTTTGCATGTAAGATTGCCTGGTTCTTACAATTAGGAAGTGTTTTGTTTTTTTTTAAGAAGGCATTATTAATGGAATAAAAAGAATTTAATTTGCTGTTTTTAAGCATCATGTCCTGATAAATTTTTTTGTATCAATATATGTGCTGTATGTATGCAGTTATTGAATAAATAGTGGTATATCAACATTTATTCTTTTATCAAACATGTTTTGAGCACTGAAACATACAGTAATAATTATCAATTTTTAAGACAGTTTGCAGGGTATCTGACACCTGTCTAATATGTGCAGATAAATGTTAACTTATAATGATTACTACAAATACTGAGCTAATTAAGCACATACTGTGTGCTAGGCTGTATTCTGTGAATTTTATATTTGTTATTTAAGTCTCACTTAACAAAGCAGCTGATTATTACTGTCATAATTCCTAGAAGCCAACCGAGAAAAGTAAAGGAGGTCATCTTTAGCTGCAGACAACAAAACTGAGTCTCTCTCAGAGCTTCTCAACCTTAGCACTATTGACATGTTTTGGGGGCCTTTTCTGTGGATTGCAGAATGTTTAGCACCATACCTGGCTTCTGCCCACTAGTACCACTAATACTCTTCTGGTTGCACCAGCCAAAAATGTCACAATATTACCATATTGGGAATGGGGTGTAAGGTTGAGAAATGCTGGGCTATTTTGTGAAGACAGACAGACACACACACACACACACACACACACACACACACACAGAGTGTTTTACAGGACTATGGCTACTGATACCTCTAAAACCTGAATGTCCAGATGACCTCTTTCAGTGATCCTTTGGAAACTGGACTCCCTTGGTACCTTTTCCTGCTCCTTGCTTTCTAACTCTTTCCCAAGTAATGCCTGGGGGGATTGTGCCCTTGGTGAATGGGGACCAGAGAAAGTGATTTCCTTCTGCTTGAGTTGGGAACCATAATACTGAAAACTTCTCTAACATTTTTATTTATTTGTTCTTTTAAGATATACATAACAGAGTATATTTCAACATATTATACATTCATGGAGTATAACTTATTCTAAGTAGGATCCCATTCTTGTGGTTGTACATGATGTGGAGATTCACTGTGGTATATTCATATATGAACATAAGAAAGTTATGTCTAATTTGGAAACTTCTCTAACATTGAGCTTTTGTTGTGGAGTATGTAAAACATGGTTTCTGACTTTAAAAAAAAAGCTCTCACAAAAACAAACCCTCGCACCAACAAATCCAAGGGCCATTCCTTAAATGTTCCTATTAACTGATAATTCAGAAGAAAGAACTGGTCCGAGCTCTAGTGGCTCCTGCTCTCTGATTAGAGACACAGAATAGCAATGTGATACCAAATGTCATACCAGCTTTATGTTGAAGAGTTACTTATAAAAATCCTGTGTAGCCCACCTGAATGGGCTCAAGGAAGACCACCCAGAGGGGGTGACTTTTAACCCTGGTCTTAAACAGTAAAGGATTTTTCTCCATGTCAGGAGGAGAACTATGGCTGCTATTATATTCTAAAGCAAGCACTAGTGTATACTTGGGGATCTGAAACAATAGATTTTCTTTTGGGAGGGGAGATAGCTTAACACACTTTTTGTTTGTTTGTTCAATTGGTTTGTTAGGTTATGAATAGCCTCTAAATTCTTAAAATTTTAAATTCTTTAATTGGTTCTGATGGATTTACCATGTGTTGAAAGTCTTTTCACTCCTGAATTTTCTTAATATCATTGCCACTGGGCTTTCTGGTGCTGCCAAGGGAGCTCTGAGGTTGGTTATACTTCCTTTTTCAAAGGGAATTTTACAATTTAGATTAGAGTCATGTAGGTATTAAAGAAAAATTAGTCCCTAAATGAGCCTCTCCCTCCTTGTTCTATCAAATCAAATCTTTATTAAAAAGTGTGTTATTTTTTAATTGATTCAAAAGGGTATTAGAAGATATTTTCAGTTCCTTTTGATGATGTTTTGTTTTGACTGGGCTAGATATTCCATACAAAATTTTAAGTGTAATTTTCTCTTAAAGGATTCAGTGCCACCAAATAGCTCTATAAACATCATCATTTGTCCTCACTACCTGAATCCTTTGGATCTCACTACCACCCCTTTTCAGGACCACAGTTACTGTGCTACTGTTGTGCTACCAAAGGGGAAAAGGAAGAAAGGAAAGAGAAAAGGAGGCTCAGAATCTGTTGGCCACAGATCTAGGCTCGGATGTGCACAGCCATTCCTAGTAGGTAATACTGGACAAATCTCAGGAAAGAAGGTTAAGCAGAAAGGAAATCTAAGCAGCACCAGCTTGGGAGATAATTGTAAAAACCAGCACTCTCCAAAGCTGCCTGAAGATAAACCTTCTAATTGCTTTTTTCTTAGCCCAGCTCTGTCCTTACAGTCCTGCTTTCTCATCCTGGTCATTTCAATGCCTCTTTTCCTGTCTTTGTCTATCTGGGCTTTTGTTTTTAAAGAAAGTAAGTACCACTTAAAGAAGACGTGGACTGTTGGCTCCCATTATGCTCTCTGTAGACTGTAGTGTATCCTTTGTGTGCTAAAGCAGAGAACCAGTCAGAACCTTTGTGTGGTATCTTAGGTGTTGCTGTCAAATGAGGATTGTGTTCTGGGCATGAGCATCACTACACAAACGTGATCCTTGAAAGTAGATAATTGTTCCAATTGTTCCTTATGAGAGAGTCAGGTGAAGTCTGCCAAGACACTGGGCCACTGAACCACTTTTCATCCCATAAGCATTGATTGAACATCTACTATGTGTCAAGTACTAGTACTATGCGATGAAGATGCAGGGACTCAAATTCTCAGCCTTCTAGAACTGAAAACCTATTATGTTGTATTTTGGATGGTATCTAGTTCTTGGGGCTAATGGTACTTTTCATAGGTGAAGTACTATTTTTTCTAAATCATTATCAGGGTTTCTGCACTGAAACTGATACTTTGAAAACAGTATCAAAAATGGGGTGCATATTGTTGCAAGAACAGATTTCAAGAATAGAAATCTTGTACTTCTGGAAATCTCATTTTTTCCCATCTTAGCCAATAGAGAAGCTCAGCAGTTTTTAAAATTAGTGTCCTCTTTAAAGGACATTACCTGCCAAATCTGAATAGTTCTACTAAACAGTAGCCCTGTCTCAAATTTCTAATAATAAATATCCTGGCCAAAATAGTTGGAAAAGTTAAACAGAGTCTACAGTGGTATCCCACCAGACTCTTGATGTTGGAATTTAATTCATGGTTGACTTCTGCCACACACATGCTCTTTGGAAAACTTCTTCCCCTGTTTTGCAACTGATTGCAAGTTATTCTTAGATTTAGATGGAAAAACAAAAACCTGAAGTGACAAGATCAGATGCTCTTTACTCAGTTATGAATGCAGCCTGATGTGGATGTCTATGGGATTTTCTTTTTTCTTTATAAACACTTCTTTAAGAAGAATGCAGGATGATAAAGATCAGGAGATGGGAGGAGTTGGCAGTGATGTGGGAAACAATAGCCCCTTAATAAGACTCTTAGTAATCAGGCAGGCATTTGTGCCAGCGATTAGGGAAGTGGAAGTGACAGACTGACCATTTTGAAGGTTGCCATCATTACAAACTGGCATGCTTCTAATTACACATGAAATGAAAGACTTCAGAGAAGAAATGACCCAGAACACTCAACTGTTTAAATATCTGATTAAGGAGAGTAAGACCAATCTGCAAAATTATGCTTGTCCACATTTTTTTTTCAAGATTCATTTGAAATCATCTCTTTTCCTCTATTTCCTTTTGTCTTTTCTGATCAATTACTATTGTAACTGATTTTGAAAAGTTCAAATCTGATTGATCAGTCAGAGTTCTGGTGGAGAAGAGATGGTACAATCAGAGGATTCAATGAAAAGTGTTTTAGGAAAGGGACCAGTTATTTACCTACCTGAGGTGCTGGGGGTAGAACCCAGGGCCTAGCAAGACAAGTGCTCCACCTCTGAGGTATATCCCCAACTTAGGGAACTATTTATAAGTTCTGGGTGGGATTAAGGGAACTGAAGGGGTAGTGAATGAAACACCAGGACTAGTAATGGAAGGAAGCCAGGGTCACCTATGAGTTTGGAAGGAAGAGTGTGTTACCAGAGCCATTTAAGAGTTGACCTCCAAGAGGGCACTGAAGGGGTTACAGAACCATGAGGTAGGAGAGAATAAATCCTTATCTTCTTCTCTCCCTTCTCGGGTCTATTCTTGTTGATGATTCTCATTGACTGAAACTAAGTAGAAGTCAATGGACAAACAAATTTGGCAAATATGTAGAAAATAACTTTCCCAGTGGCAAATAACAAAAGCACAACAATTTACTGTAAAGATTTTAACTGGCTTTGTTTGTGATTCTAGAATCCTTAGAATCACTGGCACTTCATTCTGCAAAATGAGTGTCCTAATGAGCTGAGCAGAAAAAGTTGATTTTATAGACAGAAAAGGATTAAAGAAACCTGAAACAGCAACAACAAACAAAATGAGAAAAACAAGAAGGGTGTTGGACGTTTCAAAGCTGCTTTTCTTGCAAGGTGGGGAGAGAGACAGAAAAAAAGAAAAATAACTGATTAGCATCAGATACTTTAGGTTAAATTTTAGGAGAAAGGATTTAGGCAAGGGGGAACTTCATTATCATACCAATTGAACTGACTTCTTTAGGACATTTGGCAGTGATTTCTCTAATCCTAATTTCCCCTAAAACCTGAGGAACAGCTTAGTTTCAGCTTGGTGATATGGAACTTTAGCATGAGTAACTCCATTTCAGTTTTTACTGTTGTCTGTTGGGCATAGTGCAGGAGTTCAGCCCAAACAATGGCCTCCTATAATTTTTGTTTAACACGGGATATAAGGCAGGAAGAGCAGAAAATGAATCTGGCAGCAAATGAAGAATAATCAGCATACCTGCCTTTTATGAGCATGAAGGCAGTGTGGAGATCACATGGATATTGGCAGGTTACTTGCATTTCATCTCAAAATAAAGAACTAAAGAAAGCACTAATTTTTTTTTTTTAAACAGTCACCATGGGCAAGGCAAAAATAACCATAACAAATGCATAGAAAACGTCTTTTGTCATGGATAGGTCCTTCAAATCATGTACTATCAAGGGCCACGGCCTCAGGTGCCTCCAGAGGCTGGTGGGCCATAGAAATGATTCGGTTGATCTGGGTGGTAGACAATAGAGTGTGGGGTCTGCTACAAAGTACTTAACCCTTTCCTGTTGTAAAGGCAACAGCTGCATAGTGCACGACAGTTCAAGGTGAACATTTTTAATTCATTGCCTTTTCTTACCAAAGAAGCCATATATCTGGATTCTTATTTTACGAAAAATGAAGTTGTCTCATTTTAAAATGCTGGCAGTTAATTTCATGCTTTTTAGAAATTTTGATTTTAGGTCAACAAACCTCTCTCTGAGGCTTAATAGCCCCTATTTTTTAAGTCTTTCAGGCTTGTCTTTCCAATGTTCAAAATCACATGATGAAATCCTGCTTACTGTGTAAGACAACTCCCTACCCTCAGTGCTTTCAAGCAGTTGTGAGATTCTGCTGTGTTCTGTCATCTTCTGTGTGTATGCTGGCCTCTCTGCTCAGCCTCTTGCCTTTGGTGATAGGTAGATACCTCTATTCCTCCATCTCCCTAAGCACTTCTTTCCCAAGGCCCTTGTTTCTAGCTGTCTTTTTTATAGACGTGAGGTGATAACAGAGGGTAATTATATGACAAAGCAAGAGGCTGTTTTTAGTAGAAAGCCTTTTGTCCTGCTTGCCCAGTCTTAGGTGCAGAGTTTTTCCTGAAGTTCTTTCCATCTTAGGACCAGGCTGTTGCCAAGGTCATCAGTCCCCTGCTTCTTATCACAAATGCTTCTTCTATCTCTTCTTTCTAGGTCCGCATGTTGTGCTGTTTCCTCTCCACCCATTACCATACTTAAAACATCTAGAGATAATGCCTGAATTCCAAACCTGTATGTTCTAACTAATGTATCTGTTGCAATTCTGTTCTTGGTTTATTTCTTCTATTACCAAAAGATCTACTATAACAAGCAATCTTACTTAAAAAAACAGTTATTTCCTGATCCAGAACACTGCCACCTCCTAGAGCAGCCACCAGCTCAGTCACTGCTGACTTATGTAATGCACCTCTTTTGTCTTCTTCCCATAATAGAACTGACTGTCTCACCCTAGCTCCTGAAGGCAGGAAGCAAGTGGGTACTCTGAATTAAGAACAGGGTTTACTTCAAAAGAAATCTTCAACTCTGGGTGACATTACGGACATCTTGCCAAGCTAAGTCTTATAAAAACCTTTACTTTTAGAATGCATGAAAAGTAAAAAAAAAATTATGTATCATAGCTGATGAAATAGGGACTGGTTTCAAGGCAAAAAGGTGATTATAATCACCCACACAGTATTGAAATTGGTGTCCTACTTTGTATTTGTGTTTATTATAGGCCGGAGGGAGGTAAATTTCTACCTCTTGGTAAGCCAATAATCATTTCCCAGAAAAAGGTAATTTATCCTCTGAAAGGAAGTATTCACCTGCTCACCTTTTTGATTGCTTCATTGTGCATGTGATTGTTAAACTGCTTACTGACCATGTAATGGACAGTTCTATCATCCAGATCAGAGACAAAACCAGTCCAAGTAGGGTGTGAGTCAGAAAATGCATGACCATAGTGTGGTCAGCTTTTCCAGCCTTCCTATGCTGGCCATTGTGGGAGACAGGGAATGTCACTGGCACTTCATTTTCTCGGCGTCTGTTCCCCTGAGCTCAACTTTTGGGGGAAAAAAGTCTTTCATGCAGCTTTAGAGGAAACTATTTCCTCCATCCTGAAAGTTAAAAAAAGGGGAAAAATGGGATGATCATTTTAGAATCAGGAGGAAAAATCCTAGGACAAAGAAAAATGAGAAAACTTGCCCCAAATGAATAAATTAATAAACAAACAAACTTGGAGTTAATAAAACAGGAACCCTGACAAGAGGAAACTTTTTCTCAGATATAAATGAAATACCTTAAGATGCACTTTAAATTTTAGGCTGTTTATTTAGTTCAATCTTAGGCTGTTTATTTAGTTCCTATTTAGTAAATTTTGCTACAAAACCCAAAAAGCTGACAGAAAAATACATTTTATTCTAAAAGAGCTGATTATCTGGCCTGAAATAGATGCATTAGCATTAGCTTTCATAAAACTCTCTGCTAAGCAGAGTGCTTACTTTTCAGTGGATGATAAAATTTTATTTTTATATATAGTCTGTTCCTTTTATTCTTTTCTATTTTTAAATTATACACACATACACACACAGACCTGTGTGCATATATGAAATGGTTTTTATTTTTTATTAATTTCAAAGCCTTGTAGCACATCTAGACTTTATTTTTTCCAAAACATACATTTTTGTTTTTACCTATGTTTATGTTATTTTCTTATTTAAGTCCAATCCAATCAAATCAATTATTTACAGGTATCTTAGTTCTCTCATAAAATTTGATGTGTTGAATTTATTAGGTCATATTAGTAGTATTTTCTAGCACATCAAGTGCATAACTTACTAAGTATCATCCTACATTTCCGACAAAAATTACAATTGTATAAAACCAATGACTATAAGTTATAAAATGTTCACATTTTTCTCACAGAACAGCTTTGTAACTACTTTGTGGGAGGATGTGGCACTAAGGTATCTGTGAATGATACTACTTATTGTTAAATTGGCAAACTCTGTATTTCTTTGTAAAATCTCCAGTTACCATCAGTAAACTGGTGGTCAGTGGGCAGGCTCTGACTGGCCATCTGGGACTTCACCTGTGGTTTTTCCTTTCTCATCTGGTTAGTTTCTTTGCTGGATGGTAGTTTGAATATGGACACTAGCAGTGTCATTTCTCTATGTTTTGTTTTGCCTCCCTCCTTGTCAATATCCTTCAAAGATTTAGGAGAAGAGTTTGCAAAACTATTGCTTAAATAGATGCCATTTTCTGGTTTCTGTTAGGTACACCTTCCTGATCAGAGTTAACAGTGTCAGGTTTAAAGTGCGGACTTTAGAAACATATTGTAGTGGTGCCATGAGAATGTGCCACTGGGGTCTTTTGGTGTAGGTACATAATTGGTTGAAGAACCAGCTGCACTGTTCCATCCACCCTTAGGTCAGGCTGAAGCCACACTTCCTTTGCATTGACTGTTAGTATAGAGCCACACCTTCTATACTGAGATTCATTCATTGTAGAGTGGTTCAGGGGTGCCTCATCTGCCTGGCCTCAACCTTTCTCCCTGAAACCTGAAGCTCCTCCTTCCCAAACCTGTGGTCCTCCTGTCCGTCACAGGAGTGAGACCTGCATCCCAGTTTGGAACTGCTTCCTTCCCTTTGTTTTATCCCCTAGTAAATCTTTTGCATGTCTAATCCTGGTTCCATGTCTGCTGCTTAAAGAACCTGTACTAACACATGGCACACTGAGTTTTGCCTCTAAGTTAATTTTAAAGTCACCTTTCATTTTTCTGAAAATACAGTGTTTTTCCTGCACACCAGTGATTGAACCCAAGAGTGCTTAACCACTGAGCCATATCCCCTGCCCCTTTTTAGCTTTCTTCTTTCTTTCTTTCTTTCTTTCTTTCTTTCTTTCTTTCTTTCTTTCTTTCTTTCTTTCTTTCGACAGGGTCTCACTAAGTTGCTGAGGCTGGTCTTGAACTTGCAATCCTCTTGCCTCAGCCTCCCAAGTCACTGGGATTACAGGTATGCAGTACCATGCCTGGGCAAAAGTATTTCTCTAAGAACTTTTGAGTGGAGAATATTGCCTTCACAGTGAAGAGTTACATGTGTGGTCTCTTTCTAGGCTCTAATACTGTAACAGTCGTAACCCATGTAAAAATAGTTCCTTGTTGCCCTGATATATTTCTGTATGTGATTTTGGAGAGAACATAAAGCTAAGAACAAAGCTTTCCTTCTCTTCCAGATCTAAACTTAACCATGAAGAGGATAAGATTTTCTTTTTTCATGGTCCTTCTTTAAATGTTCTGGGGAAAAAGTGAAAAAAATTGCTTTGTCTTCATTCTAGAATAATTAGTTTTTTCCTTTTTTTCTTTTCTTTTAAAAATTTGAATCAACACTTTATTTTTTAATTGGTGAATTACAGTTACACCTAATTGCAGGGTTCATTTTGACATATTCATAAAAGCCTATCTCATAGTTTGCTCCATTGCAGTCCCCAGTACTTCCTCTTTCCCTTCCCTCCTGCCTCCTCTTGGTTTCCTTCCTCTACTCTAGTGATCTGTCTTTTATTTATTTATTCATTCATTCATTCATTCATTTTGAAATTGTACATTATAGTTATGTATAAAATTGGAATGCATTGCATAGATTTATACATGCACAAAACATAATTTGGCCAACTTCATTCTCAGTCCTTTCTCTTTCTTTCCCCTCCTGCCTCCTCTTGGGTCTGTGCTTCTACTCTACTCATCTTCCATTTTCACAGGATCCCCTTTATTTGGATTTATTTCCGCCCCCCTACCCCCAGCTTCTATATATGAAAGGAAACATTTGGTTCTTGACTTTTATTTCACTTAGCATGATTTTCTCCACTTCCATCCATTTGCCAGCAAATGAATAATTTCATTCTTCTTTACGACTGAGTAGAACTGTCTACTGAAGGACAAATAGACTGCTTCTATGACTTTGTTGCTGTGGATTGTACTGCTGCAAACATTGATCTGCATATATCACTGTAGTATAGTGATTTTAGTTCTTTTAGATAAATACCAAGGAGTGGGATAGCTGGGTCCTATGGTAGTTCCATTCCTAGTCTTTTGAGGAATTTCCATACTGCTTTCCAGAGTGATTGTACTAATCTGAAGCCATACCAACATGTATACATGTTTCTCCATGTACTAATCTGAAGCCATACCAACTGTACATGTTTCTCTGCATCCCTACCAGCAATTGTTATTTATATTTTTGGTAATTAAAAATAATTTGAGATAAGTTTACATAATGGGACATTAGTCACTTGAAGGTAACCAATTCAGTTGTATTTAGTACATTCATAATCTTGGGACACTACCACCTCTATGTAGACCCAAACCATTCATATCACTCCAAAGTTCTAAAACCCCTTAGTTTCTCCCCATTCTCCTGTCTCCCCAGCCCCTGGCAACCACTAACCTGAGTTCTGTCTCAATGGATTTATCTATTTTAGATATTTCACACATATGTAATTATACAATATGTAACCTTTTGTGTCTGACTTCTTTCACTTAGCATCTATGATTGAATCCTTTGTTTATAGTCTAATCAAAAATGTCCTTGGCAATAGTGATTATTTCACCCTGCACAGGAATGATTTTCTTTCAGCACCATCTTATTTTGAAGCACAAGAAGGATTATAATTGTATTTTTTTCTCTTTTTGTCACTCCCTCATAAAATTTCTCTGAAAGCTAACGAATTATTTCTCCCCACCCTGCATCATATCTGCCTGAGAGGGACAGAGAGCATGCACAGAGTGAGCCTGCAGTGGTTATCAAAACAAAATAAATTCCTTACTTTCTGATGGAATAAATAGGTACTGCAAATCCTAAAGGACTCATCCAGATATCAATTGGAGTGCCAGACTATGGGTACCAGAGGTATACAGAAATGGTTCATGGCAGTGCCTACCATGTAGGGATAGTTCTGAACATTGAATGGGGTATTGGCGCAGCCAGGGAGGTGCCTGCTGGGAAGTGGGCTCTGTGGGTGAGCCCTTGGTGTGGCCTGCAGGGTGGCCTGCAGCCTGTTGTGGGATGCTTGTAGCAGTGGTTGTGGAGCTGATGCTGTTCACCACCACCGGATGCACTCTTCAAAGGCCAGTGTCTTTTTAAGAATGAAACTAAGTGCTGGATGCCTTCCAAGCAAAATGTAATAACTTTGTCCACGCTGGAAAAAAGGACAACACATAATTCCAAAATTCCCTTGTAAGTGAATGTCACATCACAATTCTGGTATCTAGAAATGAAGTGAAGCTAAGCAAATGTAATCTGGCCACTTGTCCTACATTCTTACTGAAGTTGGAACTTGATCTTGGGAGTTGCTTTTTGTTTTATAGTCAACTCTTCAAGTGTTTTTCTGCTCTTAGCCCTTCCCCCCCCCCCAAAAAAAATGCTTTTTCCAATGTATGGAGCACAAATTAGCCTTGGGAAGCTTTGTGCCAAGCTCATAAACCCATTATCTTCCTCTTCCTCATAGGCATAAGTCATTCATTCATATTCATCTCTCTCAACTTCTTAATTCCTTCTTTTTGCTTAAATTCTTTTTTTTTTTGGTTTTTGTTTTTTGTTTTTAAATGGGTGTAGAGGATAGCAAATGGTTAAGCAGGAGGGCTCCTGTATTCTACTTTTAGTCTATATTGCTTAAAAGCTGAATATCTTTGAACAAGGATTCTCACATTTTTAATCCTCAATGACTCCATCAATAAAATGGGAGGAAGTTAGCATGAGGGCTTAATGGTAGTCTGTATAAAATTCTTAGGGTGGTTCCAGCTATGAAGGAAATGTTCTGTCAGTTTACCTGAAAATCATGATCATGATGACATGCCTCAACTATGTTCTAATTCCCTTTGCCTTGTGGAAATTACTAATTTATGCCAGGTGTGGTGGTACATACCTGTAATCCTGGCCACACAGGAGGTTAAGGCAGGAGGATTGCAAGTTTGAGGCCAGCCTGAGCAACTTGCTGAGGTTCTAAGGAATTTATTGAGACTCTCTCAAAATAAAAAATTAAAAAAGGGTGGAGATGTAGCTCCGTGATAAAGTGCCCCTGGGTTCAATCCCCAATACTGAAAAAATTATTAACCTCACAAAGCATTACCAATTGTCACATTTGCATCTTGGCCCAGACCTTTCTCCTCAATTCTACTCCAGTCCTTCAACTGCATCTGTATAGTCCCACTCGAGCTTCCCACTGTTATGTTAAATGTGAATTCTTCAAAGGCCAGATTCTTTTTGACCTTCTCCATCTGTATTGTCTTCTTGCATCACCCAACTTCAGATTCATGTAGTCATCTACGAACATTTCTCACTATTTCTGTCCCCACATTTCTACAGTTATCAAGTCTAGCTTATTATCCCTTTACTATCTTTTTGTCAAGTGTTGATTTCTATTTCTGTAGTCAGGACCACAGATCAAAACTCAAGCACCTTTCTTCTGGATATAAAACAGTTTCTTAAATGAGGACAATGGTGGTGGTGCTGGTAGTGATGTAATGGTTACAGCGCAACTAAGGTTTGTTGTGCTCTTACTTTGTGCCAGGAACTTTCTTCAGCATATGCAACATGTGTTGCCTTGATTAATTTTTACAACAGCCCTCTGACATAGGTCCTGCTATTTTTGCCATTAGAGATTAAAAAAACAAAACGAAACAGGCTCTAAGATGCTAAGAAATGGGCAGAAGACTGCCATGCTTATATACCATAGCCCCATATACTTGATTCAGGATTTGAATCCAACCAGCATGGCTTGGATGCCTGTGTACCATCACTGCCAGATTAATACAAAATTAGTAAGTGGCATGTCTTCTTTTCTATAAGTGAAGTATGTCAAGTATGGAGGTAGGACATGGTACCCAGGCTTAAAATAGGCATTGAACTTCCCTGCAGTTGTATCAAGAGTGGATTGATCTGTTTCCCAATATGGAGTTAAGGACTGTGACTTAAAGAATGTGTCAGAAACTAGTTGAGTTGGTATTCTCAGATCTGCTCACTCTCCACTCACTTTTCTGAAGCTTTTCACTCACTGTTCCCATTTTTGTCAGTTCATTTGCTATTTGACCCTGCCTTACACACCCCTTCCCTTCTCTTCTCCTGCTGCCCATTTTTTTTCTTGTCCCTTCTCTGAAATTTATTTTTGGTCTTAGCCCTTTACGATATTTCCCCAATGACTCCAACCTGGAAATAACAGAACTTTTCTTGGAGCTACCACAGAGCAGGTGGCCAACTCATGGATCCAGGGAACCAGACAGACACCTAATTGGAGTGAAGTCAGCCAGGGATGGAAACAGAGAATCCAAACCTGGTTTAAAGGTGGCATTATTAACTTAACTCCAGACAACCTTTGCCATGTGGGGCTCAGAGCTCATGGGTGTCAGATACCTCAGTTTTTCCAGAAGGAATGGAATTCTGATATTTGCATGCATGCTCTTGAGTTTTACAGTTAACAATTGATATAAATTAAAAAATAAGTGGGGCAAATGGAACTTGTTGGAGAGCTACAAAACGTTAACTTGCACTACAACATGTGTTGTCCACATTTTTCAGCAGAAAGCTTCCATGCTTTGTGATGTAGGAAGTTACCTGTATTTGGTCAGTTTTTCCTAAGTTGCATGAAAAAAAAAACTTGGTTTCAATATTAAAATTAAAAAGAAATAGCTAGTACAGAAAGTTTCATGTTAGTAGATTCCTAATATTGAGTAACCAAAGTATTCTTTTTATTGAGTCATTTATAAATGATATCTGGTTTGGTTGCTACCTTTTATCCCTAAGAGTAATCAGTTTAAAAAAGACAATTGTTAAGAAAAGGCAGTAGTCAAGTTCAGTAAACGTTTTGCTTAAAACACTCATTTCAGTACATATTATAATGAATATTCAGGTGATCCTTCAAACCCAAGTGTTGTGTGAATAGAGTTCTCTAACTTGAGAAAATTGGATTGAGTGGTTTTCTTGTTTTGAATATCAGAAATTCAAATTTAATACTAAGCGTTTAAAAATGAGAGTGTCTATATATTATCATTTGGATAAACTGAAATTATTTTCATTTGACAGTTTTGAAGCAAAGAAGTGAATGAAATTTGAGGTCGATAACTTGCAATTATATTGATTTTCACCTTCCTTCTTGGGTAGTCTTCAAAGTGACAATTCTTAAAGCAAATGTCACTTCATCAACAACAGCTTTGCAATACTCTAATTGTAGCAGACAGATGTACAGTGAGAGAACATGTGACAGTGTCCTCAAAGAAGCAGATGAAAAGCTCTGCAGACTAATGGGAATGGTCAACCATAGCACTTGCCTCTCAGTTCCCACGAACGTGTGTAGTGCTTGTGTTTCATTAAGGAAAGAAGATGTAGAGATTGGGAGGGAGGGATGAGGGGGTGTATACAGGACCCAGGGAAGATGGAAGGAGATGCTGATCAGTCAGACAGGAACTGTATCTTCTGACAGGTGTCTTGTGGGCTAGAGAATATATAATGAAAGAAATGACAGTAATTAAAATGTGTTTACATAAGTGAACAATTGCTTGAAATATGGCTGCATGGTAAAGACCTCATTATAGACCATCCTTGGCACATAAACATGGCAATTATGTCAATGGGTAATTAATTTGTTCTTCTAGGCAGATTGATAGGTCACCTGTAGCTCTTCCTTACTTTTTGCAATTGACAAGTCTGACCCTGAAACAGAGATACCCTTCTAGCATTTAAACATCTTCCAGCCAGACACTCATTTCAGAAGCTGTTAGGTAGTTGTGATTTGAAATGTATGGGCAAAAAGCTTATGTGTGAGGACAGAGGATGGTGTGAAGAATTGTCAACAGAAATGTACCCTTGGGTGTTACTAAAGCAAGTTGCCTTACTGTGTATTTTCTGTCTTTTATTTCTGAGAGTGAGTCTTCAAAGGAACCATTACCTGAAACTTGGGGTAAATATCATGTGGAGTAGTAATTCCCAAACTTTACCATGCATCAGAATTACCTGGCTAGGTTACTAAACTATTAAACTGAGGAAATTGAGTCTCAATCCTGGAGTTTCTGATTCAACAGGTGCCTGAGAATATGCCCTTCTAGCATGGTTCCAAGTGATGCCAATGAATGAATTACTGTATGGAAAACCAATTAGGGAATGCAAATGCATTGTGAAATCGAGAGCCTTTGTAGGGAAGATACTATCCCAATACAATAAAAAAATTATCGTAATTCTAAGAAACTTGCTGCCAAAAAAAGAGCACCAGGTCTACTAAGAGGTGGTGCTGTTGGGCACAGGAGGCTTTGTGCTAAGAGAACATGCATTCTAGAAATGCATTTCTTGGTTATATCCTGCTTCCTACACTTGCCAACTTTGTGATTTCAGGTAAGTTACTGAGCTCTTTCTGTGCCTTGGATGCCTCGTCTGTCAAATTTAGATGACAGTAGTTCTATACTATGGGGTTTTGGGAAAATTCTGTGAGATGATGATTGGAAAATTTTTAGCACAAGAGCTGGCATGTTCAGAGAGCTGCATTGTTACATGAAGACATCAGTAATGCACAAAAGGAAAGTCCAATACCTGAATACATGTACATAGGAGAGGTCTCCAAGCATCAACTGGCTTCTCAGATCTGGATGTTGGTATGGGGCTCAATACCTTGGGAACCTTGTCTTGTGCAGAATGTATGGAATACAGTTGAGGCAAATGCATTGTTCTGTCAGTACCATTAATGTCTTGTTAGTGGAATTTTCATCTCAAATGTGGTCAGGGGTGTTTCTGGTGAGGTAGTTGATGGTGTGTGAATTGTTAGTATGGTGTAGAACTTTAGTGACTGGTGGTGACTGTGTGAGAGGGACAGAAGCAGGAATAGAGAAAGTGGAGAAACAGAAGAAAGAAAGAAAAGGGAGAGAAGAGAGAGATGGGTGGAGAGGGAAAGAATTGGAAAATCAAGGCTATTATAGTGTTAACAATGCTTGTATAAACTAAGTCTTTCTCAGTATTATAAGGATCTTAACCTTTTACACCATAATCACCCAGGAGAATTTTGGGCCCTTAGGGACTGTCCTTTCATATTTTGATTAGTTCAGGAGGTCCATAGTATAGACTCCTTAGGAAGTATAAAAGAAATGGAGTTGAACATGGTGTGGTTTCTGCCCTCAAAGAGAATGCAAAGTAGTGGGAGAGAAAGTGAAGAATAAATCAATTTCCTTAGGCAAAGGAGGAAAAAGAAAAATGGTAACAAGAAAGGACGTTCCAGAGCAGACTTGGTTAGGACCCTGGCTTCCACCCTCACTTGCCACAGCTCTTGCTCAGGTCCCTGGTTCTTCCTGAGCTCCTGGTGCTTTCCTGCCATAATGGGCACAGTTCTGCTTTGAAGGGCTGCTGATACATGGAAGGTACACAGGATGTGCCATGGAACACACAGTGGGCCCTTCATAAATGAAGTCCTTGGTGGGTGGGTTGGGTGCTGCACTTTTATGGTAGGGCACTGGGATTAGGCCAGCAGTTTGTAGCCAGGCGTACTGCGATTATCGCAGCACATAGAACAGAAGAAATTGCTTGAAGAAGAGGCAAGAGGTGGAGAGTGAGGTCATGCCACATGAAGAAAGATCACTGTTTACCAGAACACGAGTGAACCTTGTCCTCTGGGTATATGAGAGAGCATTCAGGGCAGCAGCATTTTCTATTGAAACAGTGACAGAGTGTAGGAAGAAGAACAGTGAATGGTGTAATAACCGTGGGTGCTTTTATAGACACTGTAAGGTGAGGTTGCACTCCAGTTGTCACTGTCTTGTCATTATTGCTGAATTGTTTCGTGTCATTCTAAGTCCTTGAATCCCTCAGAAGTGCTGCCAGAAAGGTAATTCCTCAAAAATGTGCAACTCACAGATGAGAGTCCTGGATTTTTGGCTTCAGAGCCTTGCTGTTCAGTGGTAGTCAGAGGGGGAAAGGAGTGAAAAGAAGATGAGGGAGGGAGGAATCTTCCAAAGGCAGAAGAGCCCAGTGGGCATGGTCTCTGGACAATGCTGCCTGGACTTGAATCTTAGTTCTCCACATGCTTGCTCTGTGGTTCTGGAAGAGTTATTTACTTGCCCATGCCTCAGTTTCCACTTCGGTAACATGGACATGAGTTAATGTGTATGTGGTACTCAGCAGTACCTGCTTTAGAGTGAGCACAAAAGGGTTATTTAATTCCTATTATTTCACCTTGGAAGGATATTCTTAGTTGTTAATGACTCCCCAGGGCATTGAAGAAATGCTAGGTTGACCTCTTATAGTGACCTTAACACTGCAAAATTGCATCATATTGATGTTTAACTCAGGAAGTTCTGTGCATGCTCTGGGGATAACTAACTTGCATGTTATATATAAAAATTATATGGCATTTATAGTCCATACTTTCTTTTACTTAATTCTTTTATTCTGCTTCTTGATCACTAATTTATAGTAATAAATACTGTAAAATTAAGTTTTCACATATGCTGCTTTTAATTTACTGTGCCTGATTGTATAGATTTATCACATTCAAGGGTTGTATACAGAAAACCACATGTACTGCATTTTGTGGGTGATTTTCAGAAGTTACTAAGCATGAGAACTTAACCCATAGTGGATGCCTCTCCACCATGGGCATTTGGCTGGTGGTCATAAAACCTACTGCTTCTTTGCGGTTTTAATCTGGAGGAGTAGATATTTCTTATTTCCATTGTATCTTAAACTGTTGAATCAAGTAGAACTCATTGTAGAATCCCAGGGATAGTCAAAGTGATGGTGCAAAGCACATGCTATTTTGCAAGCATTTCTTTTTCTTTTTAATTGTACTGAGGATCTGTTGTGTTAGCAACTCATCTGTTCATTTCTCTTTGCTGTAATAATAGGTTTTTGCTTAGAAGGCCATGTCCATTACTGTACAATTAGAGCAAGTTGAACATACTTTAAAACTGTGTTTTAAAGGAAGGAAAGAAGGGCATTGAACATAAAATTAGACTTTTCACAATAGGTTTTCATTTAAATGATTGCTGGGGTTTTCTTTTTGCTAATATATTAATGCTTCCTGGCTTTGTTCATCTCTCTCATAGTGTTTCTGTTAAAAGTTTGTGTGTAGTTGGGGAATGAATGACAAGTCTGACCCATTTGTTACACAATTGTGTATCTGTTGAAGGCCTATCATGGTTCAAAGTGGTGGTTTCTTTTTTTTTTTTTTTTTTCTTCATCTTTGTTTTTAAAAAGAATTTGAGATTATGCTCTATAGTAATTCAAAACATGGTTAGCTTTTGGCAGTTTCTATGTGAGTAAATGTCTACCTCATCCTTGTATATTCCCATCAGTTCTCACTTTCACATCAGAATCCAAGAATGCAATATTGACCCTGTTTTCTTTCCCAGGTGGGAAATGCAAGATACCTTTTAAAACATTTAGTGCATATTTTCAAGAAGTGAATTCTATAGCATACACATCCCAATTTTTGAAGCAGATAGATATGATTTTGGATCTTATCTACTTGCACAGTTAAGATTAAAATTGTATGAAAGATGGATCTGAAAATCAAGAGGTGAAAGAATAGTGTCCAAAAGAGAAAACACTTACCTGCTGCTATTTTAAAAATTTTAAGATTATTACACTCAACTTTTGGTAAGATTGATGAATTCGCCTTCAGAGCACCATTTTTGCCTACATTTAAAGCAGTGATACTTGATGTTTCATTAGTTATGTTAAAAAAGACCAGGGGCAGGGAAATTTTGAGAGTTAAGCATAGCATTGTTTCTCAGGTTTTAAAATACACAGTTGGTGATTGAAAAAGCTGAGAAATAGTGATTCCCATCTTTTGTAGTGTATGCCCATGGTCCCTCATTACATGGAAGTAAAGTGACAAAGCAAGAATAACTCATGAATTATCAGGGGTTCACTATCTTGTGCTTGCTCTTTCTTTTCCATAATATGTGTGGGGAAGTGGGAGAAAGTATGCCCAGGCCCTTCCATAAGTGAAAGATATCAAACCCTCAAACTGTGATTTAATTCTCTTGGAGGAGAGGGAGGAACCTCAATGGTCATAAGGCAGACTTATCACCACCTACTTCACTTATGCCAGCAATTTTGTGGACATTTTCTTTAAGATACTGTGGAAGTTATTATTAAATCAGTATTCCTACAGCATTAAATTTTTAAATCTGTCTCAAATTTTAAGCCATTTTTCTTATTTATTTTTATTTAGAGCTTTATGGTTTTGAGCCAATTTTTGATGTAAAAGTCTTCCAGAAAAGACTTAAGATTGTAAAATTGATCACAACCTGCTTTTTTTTGTAAATAATGTGTTTTTTTTTCTAATTTTTGACAATGACAGCTTGATCCAACAATATTTAAATGTTGATGATAGATTAATGATTGCCCTATTAAGTTGGATGAATAAGAACAAATAAAAATACTAACAGCCTATGTTGAAAAAAATTACATATTTTTTTTTACAATAGATGTACCTCTTTACCCTAAGTTTGAAATCTGTGAAGGAACACAAGGAATGTAAAAATTAAAAAAAAAAAAATTAAAAAAATACATATAGGCAGCTTGTATCCGCGTAGAATGGAGAGGTAGAGACAAAATTGTCCTCTGTTAAGAACCATTGCTCTAGGAATTAGGGATGGAAATGTCAAAGTTTCCAGTGATTTTTATTTTAACTAATCACAGCCATGTGTGGCAAAATCATTAAGGCCAAGATAAGAGGAGAGCTCTGTCAATGGTCACAGCTGAAGTAAATTGCTTTGCTTTGACCTCATTGAAGCAATAGGAATTCACTGGAAAGTAAGCACAAAAATGGCCTCTAATTTCTACCTACTTTTCTCTCTGTAAACATTCCCATCACTCTGTTTTCAGTGCCAATTCATTTTAGTAATGCAATTCAAATGGTTTAGAATTACAGCAGATAATGGATAGTCTACCTACTAAGTAGAGTTCATTTCTTCTCAGTGAATGAGAATGCAAAAGGAGAAATGTGACCATCAATGCTTGTATACTGCTGAATTTGATTTGACAAGCTAATCATGACATCACCAAGAGGTCTCTGCAAGGTAAAGGTGGTGGGGCAGGAAGTGGAGGCAGTGTCTGGGGAAGATGATTGCTAATGTTAGCTAGAGGCTCAATTTCTCATTCTGTACCTAATTCCAAATGCATATTGTGCTTGATGTGCTTGTCATTTAAAAATTCAGACTATACCAGATGTTGCTGTGACATGGTTTGTATGCAGTTCTGTTTATGAAACTCCTGTTGGAGTCAGAGTATACAAAAAATAATTTCTAAGTGGGATGGAGGGAAAAGCCTCTGACTGAATTATTGAGTTATGTCAGGGAAGAATATAGCCTTGTGGATTGGAGCTATTAACACTGTCACAGTTGTTCACTCAACAACAATTTTTTAAAAAGAAAAGAATAATATTTGGAGTGTTAGGGTATCTTGTAGGTAAAACAGCTCTTTAAAAATTATCAATTTTTTTAAATTACCAATTCATAGAGTATTTCCTGGTTCAATTGGTGAGAACACTGACCTCTCTTGGCCTAGAGCCAGACTGTGATTAGGGATGATGAAAGAAGTTGAACTTTGAGGGCTGAACTTCTTTCATGAGTTCTTGAAGTGGCATATGGAAAGACATGTAATTTATGAGCTGTGATACCTTTCTTGTGTTTTTCCCCTTGCACCCCTCCTTTTTTCCCCCCCAGTGCTAGGGATTTAACCCAGGGCCTTGCACATGCTAAGCAAATGCTCTACCACTTAGCTATATCCCCAGTCCTACATATAACAGTTTAATATTGAAACTAACTGAAGGTCTTATGAAATTTATTTGGTATATGTGGCCACCAATTCCTAATTCTATGCCCATGAGAGATATCTCCTTTTGCTATCCCAGAAAGCCAATTCAAAGTGATCATTGTTGGATGTGAGTCAAAATTCACTGGATGATTTTGATTTAAATCCTGGTCAAGGTATTAAGTTAGGAAATGTTACTGGAGGCTAACAGCATCCAATAGAACTGTGTAGTCTGATACAATTATTAAGACACGCGTGAGTACTGAGCACTTGAAATGTGGCAAGTATGACTAAGGAATGGAATTTTTAGTTTAATTATTTCATTTTATTATAATTTAAATGTAAATAGACACTTATGCCTCTCAGTTAACGTATTGAGCAGCACAGTTCTAGGCCTTTGAGACACGGTTTCCAAAATACATTTTCGGATTTGGGATTGTGGTTGCTGTGGGCCTTCTAAACAGGTAAACATGGAGTTACAGAGCAAATATCATAGCATCCAAGGCTATCTACCTGGGTGAAGTAGTTGTATATTCCAACTGCTGGTTGTATGTACTAGTGATTCTTATAAGTTCAAAAGTCTGATTGATTTACAGAGGTCTAATATCAAACATAGACTTCTCTAATATTGAAAGGTACATTTTGTCTGAAGACAAAATACTTTTAGGCCTGCTCTCTTCCCTATTCTTTGAAATGAAATAGCTCTACATGTGCTTTTTGTTGTTTTATGTGCAATGATTTTTTTTCCTCCTATGTTTCCCTCTAGGCAATTTAGTATAACTCTGTTAAGATCAGGAGGTATCTTTGGTCTTATGAGAGGAATAGAATATTTGGGAAATATTGAATCATATATGTATGGCATGAAATACCAAGGTCTTGTTCATGAACTCTCTGGTTATGCTATAAATCATGGTGTTTCAGAGGATACAAAGTCCTTGGTCATAACAGGAATTACCAGGAACAGGAATTACTATGTGTGGGTCCTTGGTGTGGCTACCATCTTGCTGATGTGGCAGAATTAGGAAGTGACTTAAGACAATGAATTTACACTGGGATTTATACATACTTTGTAAAACTTATATTCAGGCTTAAACCAAAACATTGTCAGATCCTTAATGCAGGTTAGAATACCTATGATGAACAGAATAGTGTAAGAAACAGCCATCCATCCTGCCTTACCAGATCAAAAGGCTCAGAGTGGTTGAAAATTCCTAGTGATTGTTATTTGATTTGTGTTCACAAGTCAAATTCATAGATTATTTTTAAGATAATTTCCTGAATCAGACTCTAAAAGATGGAAAATACTCATGTAATGATGCATCTAAACTTTAACATGTACATAGCATGTGGAAATTCAAAGCTGCATTTCTTTTTTTTTCTTCTTCTTCTTACTTTCTTCTTCCAAATAAACCTCAAAACCCTGAGAGATTAGGGCTAAGAAATCAATGTTGTAAAAAGAAAGTGAGAATACCTAGTGCTTAAGAGAACTATGAGACTTTAGTGATTATTTCCCATGCTTTCAATTCTGCAAATATTCTGACAACACAGATTCATTAAAAGTGGTTAATATTTGTTGCTTAATTTTTTATTGGTCATAACAGGAATTACCAGGAACAGGAATTACTATGTGTGGGTCCTTGGTGTGGGTACCATCTTGCTGATGTGGCAGAATTAGGCAGAATTGGGCACATCTGGGATGATGAAACAAATGTGTTAAGTGAGGTAATACATGCAGATTCTAGAATGATAGACCCCATAAATCCTCCATGAATTTTACTGTTATTAATGCTGTTGTTTTTGGATATCTTAAATGTTACTTATCAGACATAGTATTGGAAATCCAAATAGACAAAGCTCCAGAAATGCTATTGGTTAAAGAATATTTAGATAGGGTTTTTTGTTTGTTTTTGTTTTGTCTTGTTTTGTTTCCTGCAGGGGAAGCATTCTTTTGCAATGCAAATCAATCTCCCTTAAATGTCATTTATTTTGAAAATTAAGAGTTTCCTACACTAGGTGTTATGAAATCTGCACACATCCTTACCTCTCAAAAATGGCTCCCTAAACCTTACCAGGTGGTTTATTGTGACAATGAATAGGAGCATCTTTTAAGATATTGTCTGATTATACAAAATTGTGCTCTAATGACTTAAAAATACTTATGGTAATTTTCTTTTTGTTAATGACCTGCCCTGAATAGTGGGATAAATGGCAAACTAAACTAACTCTTGTTGAACCAGCACTACTCACTTTTGTATAGAAAGATGAAAGTAACTCCAACTTCTTAGGTTAACATGTTAGTGGTACTACAGTGCGTTTACATAAGAAAGATTGTATAGTTCATTTTCATATTTAATTAATATACCAAATTTTTCTACTTTGAGTATCTGTAGTGGTAGGACTAACTAAATAGCTATTTCAGGCAAAACAGCAGTATTTTGGGAAAATTTGGTTAATTTGACCCATATCATTTAGGAAGTTGGACTCTGATTGTGGGAATTACCTGGGAAAAATGCTTCTCTCCTTGGATGGAAGGATATATTTAAATTTAGAATGAAATCTATTTCTCATGGCCTCAGGGTGCCTGTGCATTAATGCAGAAATTGATATTAGGATAAAATCTTGAACAATTAGGGATAAGTATCTAAAACCCAATTAACCTTTAGCAATTCTCCCCATAGCAGTAATGTGGTCTCATTTTCACTGCTATGGGATTAAATGGATTTTTTTTTTTTTATCATTGCACAACCAAAGACAAAAACCAGGCTCTGCAAGACCTATTTTAGACAGGGCACATGAGCAAATGTCTAAGGACTTCAGATGTACACCACTTGCTTGATTTATGGTGCCTACCATAAAGTAAGTTGTATTCTCCTTCCTGTTAGTGCTTTTGGTTTTTGAATCTAGGGTGGATCTTTACTTCAAGTTTTCTTCAAGTTTTATCTTTCTGTGATAATGAAATGAACTTCCAAGCCTGGCCTGGTAGTAATCACTATGGATACTGCATTACTGTCATGGTCATTGTTTCTGAAAGTTAGGCATTGTTCACATTATTCAAAGACATTTTTCATTTTCTAGAAGACAAAAAAGCAAAATGTCACACCCATCTTGAAATTACCTTAATAGTAAAATAATTTTATCATATTAGTTTGACATGTTAAATCTGTGTAGGTTGTTCTGTACTTTTGACAGATACTTCCCTTGTTTAAATTATTGCTGAATGATAATAGGCCTTGGCAGAAATTCCTTGGTATTTCAATCTCCAAATAATAAATTTAAATGTCTCTAGGCCTATCATGAGAAAAGAAATGAAAAGTGCCACATGTACCCTAATGGTCTTGGATTGTAAGCCTTGATTTGTAAGTCTCCTGAAATTTAGGCAGAAGTTAGAATTTTATGCACCTCTCACTCTGTACAATTGGCTCTTGTGGGTGGAAACTATGGGTTTTTATGATAATAGTCCCTCCCATTGCTTCATTTGTCTCAGACATTGGTATGATGAGCTATTCTTCTAATATATTTAAACCATTCACTAATTGTCTTAATCATTATCCATGCA
Source organism: Glaucomys volans (assembly GCA_020662805.1). NCBI lineage: Eukaryota > Metazoa > Chordata > Mammalia > Rodentia > Sciuridae > Glaucomys > Glaucomys volans. The sequence continues at coordinate 381,100 of JAJEJO010002430.1, forward strand.
TTTTACAATTTCCCTTTGGCCCCCTCCGTGCATGTTCTCTTGGACAGAGTTTCAATCACATGAAATTCAGCATTAAAGAAAGGGTTCTCATTAGAATCTTTTATTAAGAATTCCAAATGGAAATGCTCTGGCTGTTTGTTGCATGTGTTTGTTCTCATATTAGGGATTCCTTGCTGGATGAACTATATGTCTTTCTTAGGTACTGCCTGATTTAGAGTTTATCTGTTAGTCACCTGTGTACTTTTCTGACTTCCTCTGCAGACTTTTGAGTTCTGTGATAAAAGACACTATAACTAAAAAGGATGCACATTATGTATGGGGAGATAGTTAAATGAATAGGCAAGAAAATCAGCCAAACAAAGACTAAACCTGACATATTTCCCACTGAATTATAATCAGCATTCTTCTCTGGAATTCATCTTTATACATGCTTTCTACTTGTCTATCCTACCATTTGCACAGTGGGTATTAAAAATATGTTGTATACTTTGTTATACTAATGCTTTTTTTTCCATTTTCAAGCATGACAAAAAATCTTCAAGGGCATTTTCTTCTGGAAAAGTTAATATATTTTAAAGAATTTTTAAAAATTAGCTACCAAGATCCAAAGATTAAATGTGTCATTTCAACTAGGGAAAGACACCCTTTTTGGTCACCTTTCTCATATTATCCTGAGCTAACTTGTGAATTTGTTTTGTATTTAAATTTTTCTTTTGTAGAGAAATGCCATGATTTCACAGGACAGATTTTAGAACAAAACAAAAGACTCCTTTTCTGACAGCAGCTGCGTTGTGTGTGTTTATGATAAATCTTTGGCAAACACATTTTTGCACTGACTTTAATAACTTCTGGCAGCACTTCCTGGACTTTTCCAGCAAGTTCACACCTTGTAAACAGGTTATATTTCATTTTCTTACATGACCCCTTAGTATTCATGTAACCAACAGGCTAACATCTGATATGTGACTAAAATAACGAAAAGTTTTATTTCAATGATAAATCACTGTTGTAGAGGGTTCCTTTGGGTTTGGAGATCAAGACAGACCTATTTACCATCCTTAAGGTCTTGATAGTTTAATGGAAAAGATGGACATTAAACAAACATTACAAACACTACATAACAGCACATGTGCCACATCCTACAAAGTAAATGTGTAGAACAGTAATGAAATAAAAGAGCAGGCACTTTGTCTCATTGTGACTCTGTATTGTCACCACTAATCACAGGTGGATAATCAAAATTAATTCAAATATGAATTGTCTGAAATTTTTAAAAATTAAAAAATTCCATTTCCTCAGTCTCACTACCATATTTCAAGTGCTCAGTGATCACGTGTCTACCATGTTGGACAGCATGGATGTGGTACATCTACATGATTTCAGGGAATTCTCTTTGACAGCATTGCAGCTATAGGCTTTGGAAGGATTTATCTACACAGCAGATGTGTAAGGGTAGAGATGATAATAGAGTAGGTATTAACCAAGAAAATGTGGGATAAAAGGAAGAGCAGTCCAGGCAGAGGAAGACTCTACACTCTGAAAGTAACTTGAGTTAAACTTAAGCTATTGTGTTCACAGAGCAGTATTACTACCACTCTACATGTGCATGTTTTAAGATAGTATAATAGTGTCAGTATTCTCTATATTTCTGTGACCATTTAAAACCTGGTTTTATTTGGTTTCTGCTTAAGAATGATTCAGCATTCAAACAATCATAAATCTGGCACCCCAAATATTTGAAAAACATCTTAAAATCATTGAGTAGATTTTTTTTTTTTTTTGAACCAGGGATTGAACTCAGGGACACTTGGCCACTGAGCCAGATCCCCAGCCCTATTTTGTATTTTATTTAGAGACAGGGTCTCACTGAGTTGCTTAGGGCCTCGCTAAGTTGCTGAGGCTGGCTTTGAACTCGCGATCCTCCT
>JAJEJO010002430.1:391221-445213 GCA_020662805.1 Glaucomys volans
GTGTGTGTGTGTATGCGTATCACATTTTATTTATCCATTCATTCTGTTGAAGGGCACCTAGGTTGATTCTATAGTTTAGCTATTGTGAGCTGAGTTGCTATAAACATTAATGTGGCTGTGTCACTTTAGTGTGCTGATTTTAAGTCCTTTGGGTGTACACTGAGGAGTGGGATAGCTGGGTCAAATGGTGGGTCCATTCCAAGTTTTCTGAGGAATCTCCATAGTGTTTTCCAGAGTGGCTGCACCAGTTTGCAATCTCAACAGCAATGTATGCATGTACCTTTTCCCCCACATCCTTGCCTACACCTATTGTTGCTTGTATTCTTGATAATAACCATTCTAATTAGAGTGAGAAGAAATCCTAGGATAGTTTTGATTTGCATTTCTCTAATTACTAGAGATGTTGAACACTTTTTCATATATCTATTGATTGCTTGTTTATCTTCTGAGAAGTGTCTGCTCAGTTCCTTAGTCCATTTATTGATTGGGTGGTTTGTTCTTTTGGTGTTAAATTTTTTGAGTTCTTTATATACCCGTGAGATGAATGTTTTATCTGAGGTACATGTGGTAAAGATTTTCTCTCAATGTGTAGGCTCTCTCTTCACATTATTGTTTCTTTTGCTAAGAAGAAGCCTTTTAGTTTGAATCTATCCCATTTATTGATTCTTTTTGTAAAATATTTTTTACATGTTGATAGACCTTTATTTTACTCCTTTATTATATGTGGTGCTGAGAATTGAACCCAGTGCCTCACACATGCGAGGCAAACACTCTACCACTGAGCTACAACCCCAGCCCCTATTTACTGATTCTTGATTTATCTTCTTGCACTTTAGGGGTCTTGTTGAGGAAGTCAGATCCTAGGCCGACATGGTGAAGCTTTGGTACTTTTTCTTCTAGTAGGCTCAAGTTCTCTGTTCTAGTGCCTAAGTCTATTCACTTTGAGTTGATTTTTGTGCAGGGTGAGAGATAAAGATTTAATTTCATTTTGTTACATATGGCTGTCCATTTTTCTCAGCACCATTTGTTGAATAGGCTATCTTTTCTCCAGTGAATGTTTTTAGTGCCTTTATCTAGTATGAGATAACTGTATTCATATGGATTTGTCTCTGTGTCTTCTATTCTGTACCTTTGGACTACATGTCTGTTTTGGTGCCAGTACCATGCTATTTTTATTACTAACCCTGCAGCATAGTTTGAGGTCTGATACGATGATGTCTCTTGCTTCACTTTTCTTTCTAAGGATCACTTTGGCTGTTCTAGGTCTCTTATTTTTCCAAATAAATTTCATGATTGCTTTTTCTAGTTCTATGAAGAATGTCATTGGTATTTTAATAGGAATTGCATTAAATTTGTGTCATGCTTTTGGTAGTATGGCCATTTTGACAATATTCTGCCCATCCAGGAGCATGGGAGGTCTTTTCATCTTCTAAGGTTGTCTTCTATTTCTTTTTTAGTGTTCTTCTTCTATTTCTTTTTTTAGTGTTCTGTAATTTTCATTGTAGAGGTCTTTCAACTCTTTTGTTAGATTGATTCCCAAATATTTTCTTTTTGAGGCTACTGTGAATGGAGTAGTTTTCTTTATTTTTCTTTCAGTGGATTCATTACTGATGTAAAGGAACACATTTGATTTATGGGTATTGATTTTAATCCTGTTACTTTGCTGAATTCATTAGTTCTAGAATTCTTTTTGGTGGAATTTTTTGGATCTTCTAAATATAGAATCTTGTCATTAGCAAATAGTGATAATTTGAGTTCTTCTTTACTTATCTGTGTTCCTTTAATTTCTTTCTTCTATTGTTCTGGCTAGAGTTTCAAAGACAATGTTGAATAAAAGTGGTGAAAGGGGGGCTGGGGATATAGCTCAGTTGGTAGAGTGCTTGCCTCACAAGCGCAAGGCCCTGGGTTCAATCCCCAGCGCCACCAGAAAAAAAAAAAAAAAAAAGTGGTGAAAGAGGGCATCCTTGTTCCAGTTTTTAGAGGGAATGCTTTCATTTTTTGCTCCATTTAGAATGATGTTGGCCTTGGGTTTAGCATATATGGCTTTTATGATGTTGAGGTATGTTCCTACTATCCCTAGTTTTTCTAGTGTTTTGAACATGAAGGGGTGCTGTATTTTGTCAAATTCTTTTTCTGCATCTATTGAGATGATCATATGATTCTTGTTTTTAAGTCTTGATATGATGAATTATGTTTATTGATTTCCTTATGTTGAACGAATCCTGCATCCCTGGGGATGAACCCCACTTGATCATGGTGCTCTGTATTTTTTATATATTTTTGTATGTGATTTGTCAGAATTTTTGGGGGAATTTTTATATCTATGTTCATCAGGGATATTGGTCTGAAGTTTTCTTTCTTTCATGTGTCTTTTTCTGGGTTTGGTATCAGGGTGATATTAGTCTCATAGAATGGGTTTGGAAGGGTTTCCTCCTTTTCTATTTCATGGAATACTTTGAGGAGTATCGGTGTTAATTCTTCTCTGAAGGTCTTGTAGAACTCAGCTGAGAATCTGTCTAGTCTTGGGCTTTTTTAAATTGGTAGGCTTTTGATGGCGTTTTTTGTTTCATTACTTGAACTTGTTTTGTTTAAATCATGTATGACCTCCTGATTCAGTTTAGGTAGGTCATATATCCCTAGAAATTTGTTGATGTCTTCAATATTTTCTATTTTATTGGAGTATAAATTTTCAAAATAGTTTCTGATTATCTTCTGTATTTTAGTTGTTTCCATTGTGATATTTTCTTTTTCATCGTGCATTTTAGTAATTTGTGTTTTTTTCTCTCATTAGTATGGCTAGGGGTTTATCCAAGGCAAAAAAAAAAAAAAAGGATTAGACAAACATCATTACCCTATGTACATGTGTGATTATACAAATGGTGTGACTCTACTTATGTCCAACCAGAGAAACAACAGCTGTACCCTGTTTGTGTCCAATGAATCAAAATAAATTTAAAAAAAAAAAAGAAAGAGTGATCCAAAAGGCTCAAAGAAAAAAAAAAAGGAGTAAAAAATAGCAACCCCCATTCAAATAATATATCCCATAAACAGTTCACTGGAATAGAATATTCCTTGAATTCTTTTTGGAAAATAATCTGAAAGAACATTGAGGAACATGAGCTATTTGGTCCCAGAAAATTGGCTCCTGATTGAGGAACAGACCCTAGAAAATTGAAGCTATTAGTCTGGGTGCTAGGTGTCCAGGCAGGAATATGACCTGACTTAATTGAAAATAACTGGTGAAAAACATTAACAACACTGATCCTCTGAGAGTGAAAATGAAACAGCCAGTCCAGTGCCAATTAGCATTTAGTATTGTTGCAGGGAGGTTGAGTTCATTTTACAGATTAGTTTTCTGGTGATGAAGAGGATCAGTGATAATGTACTAATACAAAAATCACTGTTTTTTTTCTCCCTACCTCTCCTCAAAGAACAAATATAATGGAGCAAAGAAGAATCTCAAGTTGAATTTATTGTGTGTATATTTTCACTTGGCATATGTATACCATCAGCCACATGGTAGATAATATCCAAGAAGGGGAAGAACATGGAATAAGGAGTCACTCAGCTACTTGTTAACAGTGTGACCTTCATCTAGGCCCTTAGTCTTTCTGATCTTGTCTGGTACATTGCTATACAATCAAATGAGACATCATATGAAAAGGGCCAGGCATATGGTATGTTAACTGAAACTAGCCCCATCCTCCTTTTAATATAATTTGTATCTATACTAGAGAATGACTTGAAAGTTTTCTTTGAGAACTAATTTTCTGAAGATAAATAATTGAAAGCAATATCCATTCGCCAGCAGATCCATGTTTGTCATGTTATTGTACCTAGGCATGTGTTTTAGTTCAGACACCAGTGTTTTGGTCAGTAAACGGAGGCAAAATGATTTATAAACACTGAATACCATAAAGGGGCATCAGCATCTATGAATGTTGATTGCTGCTTGGATTAAGCTGTTAATCAGGTTTACTTTATTATGTGTGTTAGTTTTCATCACTGTGACCAAAGTGCCTATAAGAAGAACTTATAAAGGCAGAAAAGTTTATTTGGGACTCACAGTTTCAGAAGTCTCAGATCCATGGTCAGAAACTCCATTGTTCTGGGATCAGAGCAATTGATTAATCTGCTGGTGAGGTTGATTATTGCTCTCATAATTTAATAATTCCACCTCTGAACATTGCTACATTGGATGTTTCCAGCATCCAATTTAATCATATACTTACATATTTTCATAAAAGAAGGAAAAAAGTTCCACTGTTACATCAATTGAGAGTTATCTAGAGTTACTAAACATTTAGAGTCAGATCATTTAAGAATACTAGACCAAGAGTTGATTTTCTGAGCAACCATATTTTAATTGTAGATCTTAAAAGTCAAAACCAGTATTTAATATTTGGAAGTCTATAAATAAGTGTTAGATATTTTGATCTAAGAGAGATGATCTCCTAAATTCTAAGGACAGAGAGGTCTATTATAGGAATGCATCTTTTTTAGGAAATAGCCAGATGAGATATGAATTGTGGGAAAGGAAAGAAATCTGATACGGCATAACAGAAAAGAAAGTTCCTTTAATAAGTATTAGGCTATTTATGTAAATCTGAGTCAGTTACTATTTTAATGTATTATACATAAGTGGTTTTAAGAGCTATTTTAAAAACTGAGTTGTGATAGAATTATACCCAGACTGTATAATGAACTACTGAAAAAGTAACTTTGACTTTTCAAAGGTTTAACATGGATTATTTAGTAAATCAAGTTATTAAAATATTTAACCTGCAAATGTACATTCAAAACATCTCTTGTTGCTTACCTTTGCTTTCCTTTCCATGTATTTAAAATAATTAGTAAATGTATATTAGGTTTCCCCAAAAGATTGCAATTTCAGTGTTGTTCCTTCCGCACCGAACAACAAAGGTTGGGTGCCCACCCATGGACCAGCCAGGGGTGGGCACGGGGGTCAGGCAGGATGGTGAGTGTCGACGGCTGAAAAAACCCACACCAGCCGGGAGTCTGTCTAGCAAGAATCTCAGTTTAATGGAGGAGGAGAGCAGATATATAAGGGGGCGAGTGAGCGGAAAGAAACAAAGAAAAGAAAGGGGATACCTGCAGGGCCAATCACCTTAAAGGTAAACAACCCATGCAGCACACATCAAAGCCTGCAGGACAAAGGTCTCCTAAGATTTGATGGTGGCCAGAGCTGCTCACGTTCACAGAAGTCAAATGGGCCAATCCTAGGCCACTACCTTGGTGGTACCACTAGTGAGGGGGGCTTATGCCCCGAGGGTGGTGGTGGTGTTGCGGTCGCCATCTTAAGGTGTGTCCCTACATTTCAGTGCTTTTGTAGTTCATACTTGGGTATTATTACATTAGATTTCCTGAGAGAGACAGCACCAATGAATTTGTTTGAGGAACTGACTTATCTGATTATGCAGGCTAAGAAGCTCATGATGTGCCATGAGTAAGTAAAGAACCAAGTAATGTGAGTCTGAGGCCCAGGAACCAGTAATGCTGATGTCCAAGGCAGAGACTGAATTTGACCTTCTTCTACCTTTTTATTCTCTTCAGCCCCTCAAGGAACTGAAAAATGGCCAGCCACATTGGGGAGCGATATCCATTTTACTTAGTTTAACAAGTGAAATGCTAATCTCACTAGCAGAAAAATGGGGAAAAGTTTTTCACTTATGAGTAGCCTAGAGTACATGGGGTATTTTGTTACTCCTAGGCCTGAGGCATTATTTGAAAGGCTATATAAGTCAGGAACTTCACAGGAATCATCAGATGACACATTCAAGTCAGAATAAGCTGAGGAGCTTAGGTGGGACTTTTCACAAAATTGTGGGCAGGGTGTAGGGGAATCACAGAAAATGTATGAACTTGGAGTAATAGCGAAACTGTTATGACCCTTGGTCCTAAATGGACAGGTGGAGAGAAAAGTAATGGGAAACACAGTGGAGAAAGATGTGGAGAGGAACCTGCCTTGAGTAACCTTGCATTGAAAAAGCCAGACTGAGGTGACCTCCCAGGAACCAGAAGAATAGGTATCTGACCGGCCCTCTTTCTTCCTTCCCATTTGCTGGTGGGACTTTAAAAAGCAGTTTTCGCTGTTGCTATATAGATTCATAAAGATCAACACAAAATCATACATAATATTCCCTTGAAACTCAGCACATTTGCTGGCACACTCATCAATTGGATCTGGTGAGTTTTTTGATGGAAAGAGTTAAGGGGAAGAACAATGGAAAGGATTGATGCTGGGCTGCAGACTTGGACTGGGAGCACCATTAACTTGGGAAAGATGTTAACAACCCTGTTTTTCTGGGCAAGTGAAATTCAGGTCCCCACCTTTTTCTTGTGTTTCTTCTTCCTCTTTCCTGGAGACCTTTACCTTTTAACCTACTCTACTTCTCTGAGACTTATCTGCATTAGAACTAACTATTAACAGCATTATCTTTCCCTTTCAATTCCTTGATTTACCCAACATGCCTCCTGAGGGGCTCTGTTATTCATAATCATCATTGTTGTTTAACTTTTGGTTTCTCTAAAAAGGTTTTTTCCCCCACCCCCTTTTGTTTGGAATTTCACTGGCATTTATTGAAGGCTCACTAGCCCTTTTTGTCTGCCTTCTCCTGCTGTTTATCCCTCATTATAATCTTATGAAAAAAAGCATATTACTATGAAATATTTTGTGGATAAGGAAAATGAGTTTCAATGAAGTTAATAAAACTGGATGTACCATTGAATAGGTAAGGTGCTCAAATCCATCCATCTTGGTGATGATATGTTCTTATAGAATATGCATCTTACCACTTCCTCCCATGATTCATCTGTTGAACACTTAGATGCCAGACACTGCTGGATGGTGGGATAACAGAGGATAACTAAGGCCCTGTCCTTAGCCACAGTGAGCATGCAGCTCAAACCTGGTGTCATTCCTACTAGAAACATAGTGTGGTGAAAGAGATTGATTTGTTCTGAAAATGACATTAAGATAAAATATTTTGTTGTTTGGGGAAAGAAGTCTGAACAGAAAAGCCTGTGTGTTTGACATATTTTTAGCCTCTAAGTGTTAAATCTGAATATCAGCCACATATCTGTGACCCCCATGTTGGTAGATGTGTGCACATGTTGGTTAGTGGATGGATGACGCTACCCTCTTGAGTTGGCTCTTGTCACTTGCTTTGAGAGTAGAGAGACCTGGATGTGGTTGTGCACACCTATAATCCTAGAAACTCGGGAGGCCAAAGAAGGAGAATGACAAGTTCAAGATCAGCCTGGGCTACCGAGAAAGACCCTGTCTCACAGTAAAAAATACAAAGGGCTGAACAGGTTGTAGCTAAGTAGTAAAGTGCTCTGGGTTTAGTCCCCTGTACTTGTCACCCGCAACCCACACATACACGAAAGAGAAAATTATTATCATTATTTTAAAACAAGGTCTAGAATGGAATGAGCTTTTGAATTTGACTTCCCATGAATATATCCATAAGAGATATGCAAAGCTTACTTTTCTCAGAAGTATGTATTTTTTTTAACATTGTTCTTTTATGTCTATGGGATTCAGGAGAGGTGGTGATAAGAGCATTTGTTGCAAATAGTATAAATTCTGTCTTCACTATCATTAAGGCTTTAAATCTCTAAACAGTAGGATGTCAATGTCTATAATATTATGCTGTTTCTGTTGTCTGTTATTCATTTAACCTTCAAATATCTACCTGCTTTAGCTAGATGACTCAGTAGGTACCCAAAGAAACTTGACATTGTTTCATCCTCTTCGAACAACCAATCCATCCTGTTTTATTGGCTGGATCAGAGGTTGAGGGTGTGTCTCTTTATGTCCTGGCTAATTACTCAGTTACATACTTAGTACTTCAGTGAATCCTTTTAACCTCCTTCACAGAGGGGCATGGACTTTTAGGTATCAAATACAGGGATTTTTGTTGCTTTTTTTTTTTTTTTAAAGCAAAAAAAGAGTCTCCTCCTCTACTTTTCCTGACATATACTTGACTTTTCTTAAGATGCTGCTTAAATTCAGCACCATCTCTGAGATTTTATCCTACTTATCCCATAAAATTGCTTAAAATATTTCTTTTTGTAGCATTGTTTTATAAATATGTATACTTCTTCCCATTGGATTCTCAAGGGCAAGATTTATTCATATTTGCATCTCTAATACATAGCCCAGTAGTTCATATTTGATGGGTCTCCAGAAACTATTTATTGGATGAATGGATGAATGAATAAAAGAGTAGTAGGGCACAGGCAACTATTGCCAGGGCACCTCGTGCCAGTATTCTAAAAGGATAAAGCAGTTGGATGTAGGATGAATTGGTGGGATGAAAACTGGGAATCAAGAGGGTCAGATGGAAGGTTTTTGCAATAATTCAGTCTTAGATTTGGGCTGTGACTGACAAAACAGAAACAACTGAATAGGCTGTGAGGTAAAGCTGAGGCAGTGGTCAGTGAGGCCACTAGTCTTACACTCCTTAGTATTGTGGATTTAATTTGTTAAGGTGTGATCATGAAGGTTAAGTCTGCAAAGGCTGAAAAAGTCCTGTGTTTTAGTCAGTTTTTTTCACTGCTGTGACTAAAACACCTGACAAGAACAACTTTAGAGAAGGAAAATTTTATTTTGGGGACTGGGGTTGTAGCTCAGTGGTAGAGCACTTCCTAGCATGTGTGAGGCACTGGGTTTGATTCTCAGTACCACATAAAAATAAATAAATTAAAGGTCCATCAACAACTAAAAAAAATATTTAAAAAAAGTTTATTTGGTGGCTCATGGTTCCAGAGATCTCAGTCCCTGGACAGCAGGCTCCATTCCTCAGGGCTGGAGGTGAGGCTGAACATCATGGGGGAAGAGTGTGGTGGAGGGAAGCACCTCACATGGTGATCAAGGAGCAGAGAGAGATTCCACTGACCAGATACAAAATATATACCCCAAAGGCATGTTCCCAATGACCCACCATCTCTAGCCACACCCTATCTGCCTTCAATTACCACTCAGTTAATCCCATCAGATTAATTCACTGATTGGGATAAGGCTCTCCTAAGGTATCCAGACCATAACACCCTGAAAAGCCCAATATCCAAATACAATATAAGTGATAAATGTTAATTTTGGAAAACTTTCCAACATGCACATGTATGTTCTTTGTCCAGAGCAGAACTGTTATTCTAAGGTGGCTATATTGATAAGACAGGTTGGTTGAGGAGGTATGTTTGTTGCAGATTATGAATGTGGTTTCACACATGTTGATTTTGAAGAATAGTCATCTGTCTGATGAAGGGAGATTTGAGTGAGTTTGCACACTTACTAGATGTTACTGCTGTTTATCCATTATATATTTAATGGATAAACATTTAATGATAAATAAATGTTGGCCTCATTTTGTGGGAGATCAGCATAAATCTTACTGAGATTTTATGTCTTGCCAGTGATTTCAAAAACATAGAATTAAAGTCTAGAGATCTAAAGGGCAAAGACTGGGTTTTTCTATTGTACCATGAGGACCTTCTTAACTGAGTTGATCACTTCCTTTATTCCATGTTAAACTATTCAATGTCCTTGATGTCTTCTTTCTCATTTTCTTTTATTTTTTTTATTTTTTATTATTTTTATTTTATTTTTAAATTTATTTATTTTTTAAATTTTAGGTCATTATACACAAATGGAGTATAACTATCATTTTTCTGGTTGTACACAAAGTAGAATCACACAATTTGCATATTTATACATATACATAGGGTACAGATGTCTGTCTCATTCTATTATCTTTCCTTTCCCACCCCCTCCCCACCCCTCATTTTCTCTATACAATCCATCCCTTCTCCATTCTTCCTGTGCCTCCCCCAACCCCTGCTATGTGTCATCAACCACTTATACAAGAGATCATTTGGCCTTTGGTTTTCTGGGATTGGCTTATTTCACTTAACATGATCTTCTCCAATTCCATCCCTTTACCTGCAAATGTCATAATTTTATTATTCTTTATGGCTGAATAATATTCCATTGTGTATATATACCACAGTTTTTTTTTTTTATCCATTCCTCTATTGAAGGGCATCTAGGTTGGTTCCACAATCTAGCTATAGTGAATTGGGCTGCTGTAAACATTGATGTGGCTGCATCACTGTAGTGTGCAGATTTTAAGTCCTTTGGGTATAGGCAAAGGAGAGGGATAGCTGGGTCAAATGGTGGTTCCATTCTGAGTTTTCTAAGGAATCTCCATACTGCTTTCCAGAGTGGCTGCACCAATTTGCAGCTCCACCAGCAATGTATGAGTGTACCTTTTTCCCCACATCCTCACCAATACCTATTGTTGCTTGTATTCTTGATAATAGACATTCTAATTGGGGTGAGATGATATCTTAGGGTAGTTTTGATTTGCATTTCTCTTATTACTAGAGATGTTGAACATTTTTCATATATCTGTTGATTGCTTGTAGATCCTCTTCTGTGAAGTCTCTGCTCATTTCCTTAGCCCATTTATTGATTGGGTTATTTGTATTCTTCGGGTAAAGTATTTTGAGTTCTTTATATATTCTGGAGATTAGTGCTCTGTCGTGTGTGTGGCAAAGATTTTCTCCCACTCTGTAGGCTCCCTCTTCACATTGATGACTGTTTCCTTCGCTGAGAAAAAGCTGTTTAGTTTGAATCTATCCCAATTATTGATTCCTGCTTTATTTCTAATGCTTTGGGAGTCATGTTAAGGAAGTCTGGTCCTAGGCCGATATGATGAAGATTTGGACCTACTTTTTCTTCTATTAGGTACAGGGTCTCTGGCCTAATTCCTAGGTCTTTGATCCATTTTGGGTTGGGTTTTGTGCAGGGTGAGAGATAGGGGTTTAGTTTCATTTTGATGCATATGGATTTCCAGTTTTCCCAGCACCATTTGTTGAAGAGGCTATCTTTTCTCCATTGTATGCTTTTGGAGCCTTTGTCTAGTATGACAAAACTGAATTTATGTGGGTTTGGCTCTGGGTCCTCTATTCTTTACCTTTGATCTATCTGCCTATTTTGGTGCCAATACCATGCTGTTTTTGTTACTATTGCTTTGTAGTATAGTTGAAGTTCTGGTATTGTGATACCTCCTGCTTCACTCCTCTTGCTAAGAATTGCTTTAGCAATTCTGGGTCTCTTATTCCTCCAAATAAATTTCATGATTGCTTGCTCTATTTCTATGAGGTCTGTTATTGGGATTTTAATTGGAATTGCATTGAATTTGTATAGCGTTTTTGGAAGTATGACCATTTTGACAATACTAATTCTGCCTATCCAAGAACATGGGGGATCTTTCCATCTTCTAAGATTTTCTTCAATTTCTTTCTTTAATGTTCAAAAGCATATTAAAAAGATAGTGCACCATGATCAAGTGGGTTTCATCCCAGGGATGCAAGATTGGTTCAACATCCAGAAATCAATAAATGTAATTCATCACATCAACAGACTTAAAGTTAAGAACCATTAAGAACCAGTTAAGATTATTTCAATAGATGCAGAGAAAGCATTTGATAAAATACAGCACCCCTTCATGCTCAAAACACTAGAAAAAATAGGGATAGTAGGAACATTCCTAAACATTGTAGAGGCTATCTATGCTAAGCCTACAGCCAACATCATTCTAAATGGAGAAAATTGAAAGCATTCCCCCTGAGAACTGGAACAAGGCAGGGATGCCCTCTTTCGCCACTTCTATTCAACATTGTCCTTGAAACTCTAGCCAGAGCAATTAGACAAACCAAAGAAATCAAAGGGATACGAATAGGAAAAGAAGAGCTAAACTATCCCTTTTTGCCAATGACATGATTCTATATTTAGAGGAGCCAAAAAATTCCACCAGAAAACTTATAGAACTTATAAATGAATTCAGTAATGTAGGAGGATATAAAATTAATGCTCATAAATCTAATGCATTTTTACTAATAAGTGATGAATCCTCTGAAAGAGAAATTAGGAAAACTACCCCATTAACAATAGCCTCAAAAAAAAATATTTGGAAATCAATCTAACAAAAGAGGTGAAAGACCTCTACAATGCGTTCTCATTTTCTTTTAAAAATCATCTTCTTTTTCCTTCAGCTTCTTCAAGTTGATTTGTCTTTTATGGGCCCATCAAATTCACACTGTCCATGATTGCTTCTTGCCCTGATCTACCACAAATTTAGACTTTCACTGCTTAGTATTTAATTTGTTCAGATATAATCATGAATGTTAAGTCTCCAAGGTCTAATAGATGCTTTCAAAAGCCTGATACTCAAACAGAACAGAAGTGATAGATGCTAATTATGGGAAACTTTCAAACCAGCACATTTGTATTCTCTGTCCAACACAAGAAATTGTCATTTCCTTAGAGAAAAAAGGTCTTGAATATCCTAATGTTTGCATAATTGCTTTGCATCCCTGCTCTCTGCTAATTGCTGTAGAAGATCTCTGCTACATCTCCATTTCCCATTAATTTTAGGTTTTATTGGCCTCTGATAGAAAACTAGCCTGATAAATAAAATTCTGTTACCTTGGAATCTTTGCCTGTAATGCTGGTACACTTTGGGGGAAGGCAAATGATTGGCTTCATGAAGATGGACCTGTTTGGGGGACTCTGGAATTCCATAATATGGTTAAACATGGAAATAAATATGGAAGATATGGAAGATAAACATCAGAACCCTCTGCTTCTATCTCCTTGGTTAAGGACAAGTGATGTGCATGGGTTGTAATGAGGAAGGGGGGATGAACTTGTACAGAATTAGAAAAGGGTATTTTAACATTCAAAGCAATGTTGTATTGGGAAAATTTAATTTTTTCAATTTTATCATCCAAGTATCATGAAATCAAGCCAGTCTACTTAGTTCTGTGAAATGCCAAAGTCTCTACTGCATAATTTTCAACAACTATTCATGAGGGAAACTTCTTGATACTGTGCTAAAATTCATCTGATCTGACCTGCTCTCTGGAATACCTGCTGTGTCCCAGTGCTGGGGAAGCACTTTTGGGATGCTATCCCTGACTTAAGAACATTTTTTGTTGATAAGATTTTGTTGATATGAACAGGACATTAAAATTCCCCCCTTAAATGAAGTGGCCAATGCATCTTTGGCTTCTGTAACACTGCTGAGAGAGAACCAAACAGAAACTTGTTTTTGTGCATATATTCCACACCTTATGTATTTTAAATCTTTCATCATTTCCAAGAGTGAGTTTGTTCCATTTTGCAGGAGAGAACACTCAGACACAAAGCAGATGCATAATTTCCTTAAGATCCTACATTTAGTGAAGCCTTGAGGCAGATGATAGCCCAGGGCCCAGGCACTTGATTGATAAGCCATAAATGCAGGGGCTGGCAGAGGAAGGCATGAGCATCAGGCAGTATAGACCTGTCATGTTGTGTTTGTGTTATCTTTCCCTTCTTTGTTTAAGAGTGCTTATTGGCCTTTCACTATGCACTAAAATAAAGCTGACTTTGTTTACATTAGAATACTGCAATCTTAACTTTTTCCCTAAAGCTCACAACAGTGTTTACTCAGTTATTCTATTTTAATGTGATTTACTTCTTGAGGATATGGAGAACACCTAGTTTGTTTGTACCAATTGATCAGAAGGCATAGTGTGGCTTTACTTTCTTCTTAACTTTTATTTTCCTCACACTTGTTCATTTTGACTGTGGTGGGTTCACAGGAATGCCTTGTAAAGAAATGTAAATCCAGTCTGGGGATGTAGCTCAGTGGTAGAGGTATTACCTAGCATATACTGGACCCTGAGATAAGCATTCAGCAACACACACACACACACACACACACACACAAAAGAAAGCAAACTCCTTGGCAAATACATCTCTAGAATAAAAGAAAAAATCTCAAAATATGAAAATCTCCAAAGACAGTAGTTCTGTCCCTCTTTATCCTTAGAAATGCTTCTGGAGTATGGTTTTGCATGATCAGGCACAGTCCAAAGTTATTAAATGGAAAAAATTAGAAATAATTTACAAGTTTTTAAATTTGTTATTTATCATAAAATTGTAACGTGATATTTTGATACATGTGTATCTTATCATGCTCAAATCAGGGTAAGCATATTTATTTCCTTAAACATTTATCATTGCTTTGTAGTGAAAAAATTAAAAATTCTTTATTCTTGCTTTGTTGAAATATATAGTACATTGTCATCTATGTCACCCTCCTGTGCAATAGAAACCCAGAATTTATTTCTGCCATCTAACCTAGCATCCACTGATCAACCTTTTCCAATCCCTTTCTCCCTCCCATTCTCCCAAGTCTCTTGAAACCACCATTCTCCTTTCAGTTTCTACAAGATCAGCTACTTTTGGATTCCACATATGAGATCACAAGGTGCTTATCTTTCTGTGCATGGTTTATTGCATTTACTATAATGACCTCCAGTTTCATCCATAAATTCACAAGTTTTAAATTGCATGCTATTCCAAGTAGGTTGAGGAAATCTCACACAGTCCCAGTCCATCCATCTGGGAATGCAAATCATGCGTTTGTTAAGCGTATTCATGCTGTACTTGCTGTGCACCTGATAGTCATTTAGTAGCTGTCTTGGTTATCAGATCAACTTGTGGTACCACAGTGCTTATTCACAAATAACCCTTATTTAATAATGGCTCCAAAGTGCAAGAATAGTAATGCTAACGATTTTATTATGGTATATATTTTTAAATTATTCTACTTAAAATTATTGTTGTTAATCTCTCACTGTGCCTAATTGATAAGTTAAACTTTATTATAGATATCTTAATCCATTTTCTGTTGCTTACACAATACCACTGGGTAAAATATAAAGAGTCTTATTTTGACTCACTGTTTTGGTTCATAAATAAGGGGTTGTTGATGACCTTCTTGCTGGCAGGGTATCTTATGGTGGGAAGCAGGGAGTGTGTGCTTGTCCTGTTCTCTGTCCCTCTTCTTATAAAGACAGCAGTATGTAATCATGGGGCTGCTCCACTTTTGTGATCTTATCTAATCCTAATCTCCCAAATTTCCCACTCTAAATGCCATAGTCAGATTTTTTCCACCCTCTTAATACTTGAAAATGAGGATTATACTTCAATGAGTATTCAGAGGGTACAAAGCACATTAGAACCATAACAACAGTTGTGTATGTACAAGAAAAAACTAACAGTGTTTATGGTGTTCATATCTGTAGTTTCAGGTATCAGTAGGGGTAGGTCTTAGACCATATTTCCATGAATAAGGTGAGATGGACTCCTGTAGTTGACAGAAAAGATTATTCTCTAAAATGAGTTCTGTACTTAGAATATTTTAATATTAGTCATAAACACATGTTAAGTGCCTGTAATGTCAAGGGAACTATTAGGTACAATGAGGGATACCAAGCTAGGTGAATTGATCTTTGCCTTAAAGTATGTTATGGTGCAGTACCATGCTCTTGAAAATTTTTGTGATTATTGAAAATACCTGGTAGGCTTCTCAAGACTCAGGTTGCTAAATTCACCTCCAGAGTTTTGGGTCCAAGAGGTCTGGGTTAGGGTTCATAATTTTTGTTTCTAACTTGTTCTGAGGTGGTGCCGATCACACTTTGCCTCCTCTCTACTGGAAGATGGTCAGTTCTCACATCTGAGCCACTGTGATTGAGAGGCACAGAAGTCTAAAACCCTGCTCAGAAGAAAGAAGAAAAAATATTCTTATCCAAAGATCATGATGGTCACGTGATTTGCTTGAGTCAACATCAGCAGACCAGTTCAAAGATTTTTAAATATTCTTTGAAGAATATTAAGCATGTATATTAATATAAAATATACACTGCAGGGAATAATATAACTAAGATTAATATCCACATAATATTTTCATGGTTTGTTAACTTTTCTGACTGTGGTTTAAGTGAAGGTTTATGACAATTAATCCTTACATCCTACATCAAACTTTGTCCACAGACCATCATGTAGAGTATTGGGGCCCATTAAAAGTGACCTAGTTGGTGTTTGCTTGTGGGATATCTGGTCTTTTGAACAGTCTCAAGTTTTTCAGTCACTTGAGAATTCCTGAAAAGTATTTTGGACTGATTCTGACCTTCATTGACCAAGATTAGAGGAGAAGAAAAATAGCTTGGACCAGAACCTGTTTTATGTGACTGTCCTTACCAAAGTAGTTTTTCACTTTGTTGCTTAAGGACTTCCTTGGTTGAATTTGAACTGATTTCCCCAGTTGTGTGGTATTGATGTGTTACATGAAAAGCACCTGGCCCAAGACTAAGTATACATTTAGCATCAAACGTGCTTTTCTCGAAAGGTTTGGGTTGAAGACTTTAAGGGAAATCTATAAGGTATAAATTCTCATTTCAAGTTTCAGTAAAGGTACTCTTGGAACTTAGATCTTCCTTCTTGATTTTTATATCTGGATTTCTAATATATGGTAGTCCATTTTGCTTTTTTTTTTTCCATAATAGGGAAAGAAAGATTTTTGTTAGGCTCAAAACAAGTGTCTTGTATTCAGTTTTCTTTTGATAGCTCTTTTCCCCCTCAATCCTATCAAAACTTTTGAACACCTTGTACCAAAATAGATGTTTTATGTTTCATGGTTTCATTCAAGTCGATGGAATGGCATGACAGTTACCTATACTAGCCTTGTGTTTTACTGTGCTTATCATATAAGAAAAAAAAAAAAAGCCTGCAAAAGAATTTGTCTTCTTTCAAGAAATTGACTTTCTGTTTTAAGTTCTTCTACCTTGGAGAACATAAAAGGATCAGAACTTCACCCTCTTCTTCATTGTCAGCTTTGTTACTGTAAAGAAACTTGAAGTTTGGCAAGTACAAAAGCAGAGTTAAACTCAATTCATTCAAGAGTGGAAGAATTGCTTGGCATGCCATTAGGAACCTGTCTCTGGAATATTAATATATGTCTGTCAGAGGCTCTTGCTCTGTCACCTTTGCAGCTTTTTTAGGGATTAATGAAGAAATCCTATAATATTCCTCCAGAACATACAGTCTTACATATCCCATCATAAATGTAACACAATTATGTCATAATAACATATGGTTAGTTTCTTACTTTTTCTGATAAAGCATTGACTGTGTTGCTCTTCCATGGCACACAGCCATTTATTTTTAGAACTCTAATCTTGTTGATGTATGCCCTTCAAATTTACCATTATGCTTCTTGAGTTTGGGTGTTGATTTGATAATAATTCAGTGATTGAACAAAGTCATCATAAAGATGACAAAGATAAGGAACAATTTTGACTAAATGGAAGTATTTATGTAATTACCTACTCTAAAAAGGATTACAAACAATAGACAAAGAAGGTACACCTGTGAATTATAACATGAAGAGCTTCTGAATTGATGATTTACATTGGTTGACATTTGTCATCTCTATTTGTCAAGATAGATTTTTAAAAAAAAATTTGAGATAAAAATTGGAAGAAAAACCTTTTCCTATTTTTGTAGTAATTTGTTCTACTTGTAGACAGCTGTTACTGATTGTTTCTTTGCATGTCCATTCAGTTTGAAAATCTATTTCATTTTGGCTTCAAATTTAGTTTTTTAATAGCAATTTTTTATTTCATTTAGACACATTAAAAAGTGTATGTACTTATGAAATTTTTATCACTTAATGTCATTTTTTTTGCTTTGCTTTTTTTTTTTAAATAAAGCCATCTGTTTAGTAAACATAGAAAATTGATTGATGTGAAACCCAAAAAGTTCATAATGACAACTAAATAACAGATGACAAATTAGATAAGAACAAGTCATTAAGTTGGCCTATAAAAGGACAGCCATCTGCACTAGTAAAACAATCTTCCTATTGATGACAGTAATAATTTTCTGAGTTCACAACAGCTAAGAATTTATAGAATAAAGTGGAAAGCTTGTAAATTGAGAAGTGAAACTTGATTTTGAGTAATTAGTGTAACTGTTTTGTCCTGGTGTTACATGACAAGTGAATGGAGATTATAACAAAATCCTTTGAGAACAAATAATGATTTCTTTTGCGTATGCATGTTTCATCTGACACACAAAATGAATACTTCACCATTGTTTTGTTTGCCTGAATTATTAATGAATGTATAGATTTTAAATCATTGTGGATGAAAAGATTTCAGCTTTAAGGTTCCTACAAGTCATAGACTAAAGATAACTGATTTATAATTAGAGCATAACTTTAGTGGAGATTCTTAAAGAAAAGCTATCACAGAACTAACTCTAGGACTGAAAAGAAGCGCAGCGCTTCCTGTTCCCACCTTGCAGGTACTGTCATCAAAGTTGAATTCAATTTTAGGTTAATGAACAAAACACCAAAGAAAAACAAGAATAAAGTATAAGGGTAATTCTCTTGAGATAATGACATCTATTTAGTGGAGTTCAGTAGCATCAGGCATACGGAGTTAGACCTGGTTAATGTGACGGAACCTTTATCTGCTGATAGTTAAAAACCAGATTGAATTACTTGGCTTTCATATAGGATCATTTTTTATATTCTCATTAATGAACTATTCTTCTCAACAACACTAACTGACTTGAACCTTTTGCTTTTTGACATGGAACCCTTATTATAATTGAATTTGGTAAAAAGTGACTTAACTGGTATTGAATTCTTACTCTGATACATATCCTTCATCTTTGTCTTCACATCCTAATTGATGAAGGAAAAGCTATTGAGATTGCATTAGCTTTGGGCTTTGTGGAGAATTCTCCTATAAGGGAACATTAGGAGATATTAAGCACAAAGCTACACTTAGCAGAGTATAGGGACTTTATGCCTTCAAATCCCATGCCTTAGATTTTATCAATTTTATGCAACTGGGAGGTTACCCTAAGGATGAGAATAATTTAGAATAAAAATATAAAGAAGAAAACAAGGCACTGTTATGTCTACTACCCACAGGTAACAACTGATACCATTTTCATGTGCATTGTTTTGCTTTGCATTTATGTACATTTGAAAAATAAAATGGCAATTGTATTTCAAATATATTTGATGCCTGCTTCTTTTCTACTAAATATTGGCTTTCATTTAGAATTGTTTTTCCATATTATCAGCAATGAACTAATCCTCTCAGTAGTACTGAATGACTTGAGCTTTTGCCACCTAATACCAGGGGCAGACTATATATGATTTTAAACTAAAGGAACATAATAGTACAGGGTGCCTCAAAAAACAGAAAAAACAATATGGTCCTAATTTTAGAATTAAATTTGGTAAATATGACTTAACTGGTACTGGATTCTTTTTTTTTAAAGTAGTTTTTAGTTATCAATGGGCCTTCATTTTCATTTATTTATATGTGGTGCTGAGAATCAAATCCAGTGCCTCACACATGCTAGGCAAGCGCTCTACCACTGAGCCACAACCCCAGCCCTGGATTCTTATTTTGTTACACATTCATCTTTTTTTTTCATTTTCTATTGGTAACAACCTAACTGATACTTATACAATGAAAAACTTTTCACATATCACATGTCATTGAAAGTGCTTTATTATTCATAACTTAGTAGTCCATTGTATCATGTGCCTTTTCTGATATTACCAGTTTTGGGGGGACATTTAGATCTCCCAACCCATTATCATGATAGGAAAGTCTTAGTACATAAAACTCTAGCCATCTCCAATTGTTTTCATAGAGTTCCATTAAATAAAGTAGGACAAATGTATAAAATTCACTAGAGCTTTTACTCTATATTACCCAATTTTTCTCCAGAAAAGGTATCTACCCACCATCATTGTATGGATTTCTTTGCACACTTCTTAATATAATTTTTTAAAAAGTCTTAACAGTGAATATGTATTAATTTGAATTTGCATGTTTATTGAGATTTCCATTTTTTTCACTTGTTTTCATCCACTTGAATATTTTTCTTAAAAATGGCCTGTTTTCTTTGCTCATTTCATTTCTAAAGAGTTACTTTATTATTATCAATTTGTAACTTCTTTATTATATTAAAGCTTTTATGTTTTCAAAATGTCATATATTTGCAAAACAAAAACTCACTTTTCTTCTGTTTGATTAAAGCTATTATACCAAGCAATATTGGTGCTTAATTTGCTTTCTAAATTGATGGGAACAAAGAGTAATTTCGACTTAGAATCACCAGCAGGAGGAGGTGTAGGACACATCTGCATTGATGTTCATTCAGGTTCTCTGTGCCTGGGGAAAGGTTAAAAAACTCCATTGGCAGTTTTCAGCCTTCCAACTTTACAATAGACTTTCATCAAGAACTCAATTCTCAGTACACTTGGAATTGTTCTTAATAATCATCCAAACATGCTTTTCCTCACCAGGCCTGACCATTTTTAATAAAAGAGCACCAGCATCCTGGTTTTTTTAATGTTTAGGAACTGATGTCAGAGATGGATTAGAGAAGGGAGAGATGATTTAATTTCTTAGTGAGTGGGTTTGAATTTAATCATCTTTCAGAATGAACAGGTAAATTCTCTGAAAAAGAAGTAATAATGGAAGAGTGAGAATAATGTTAAGGTTACCTTTCTTCAGGAAGGATGATTCAAGTTTACCTTAGGAAATAATTGGAATGTTACAAACTGGCCTCTGTACAAATCACGGTGGTTCCACTGAAATTTAATGCTGTCTGATGAACCACCTCTGTATTTTAGGGCTGGCACTGTTAGGAGCGCAATACTGAATGTCGCTCACATTACAGGGCCATTCTAATCAGATAGAACCATTTAGATTAAATATAAGAAAAGAAAAGAAAACAAACATACATCAACCCCTTATTTCCTGGTACCTGAAGAAATTGGATGAGTAACAATGTAAGAAGAAATGCTTTTAGAAAAAAAAAAAAAGTGCCTCTTTTATGTTTAAGATAAGTTAATACTATGCATATTCAGCTTGAAGCAAGATTAAAAACCTTAACATCTGGGTATAGTGAGCACCTGTGATATTTCTTCTAATTCTAACATGTGTTAGGTCGTAATTTTTTTAGTTCCCTGTTGTTCTGTGTACATCTTTTGCCTTTGAAGACTTCTGCCTTAAGATCATGGCTCACCGATTGAGTATTTAGAAGTTCTTAGTATGTTTTTACCTGCATTATCCAAGCAAATATTGCTTCATCACTAATGTACTTCTGTTAGCTTGTTTACAACTTCAGGTAACAGAATTCATTTATTTTCTCTTCACTTAGCACAGGCCCATTTTGGGGGTGGTGGTGGGCAAAGCACTGTCCCAGGTGCTGGACGTACAAACATGATCTCTAAAAGCAATTACTCTAGTGCATTAAATAATCACCTGCAGAAGTAATTATAGTACAAGGCAGGAAGTGAGATGATAGTGGTTATACAGGTTGTTAATGAGGCAATGAGGAGCAACAAGCTTATCAAGTAAATTTTCTTAGAGCAAAGGTTACCAAGTTAAATCTTGAGAAAGCATGGAGGTCAGATCTAGGATTGGGAAGTAAAGAAAATGCATGGTTTTTTGAAGGGGTTTGTAAGTGATGTTTTTGTTTTAGTAAATAAAGGTATGATAGGACAAAGGACACTGTTTAATTCCATCACCAACTGTGGGTGCTAGACTGGATTCTCTACGTTTTCAAGTATTCCAAATAGAATATGTTATAAAGCTTTCATCCAATTGTGTCCTCACCATGTTAATGTTTTGCATAGCTAAATACAGGTAATATCAGTTAATTTATCTGTTGTTCTTATCTGTAATCATATCACATTTTATGATATAGTTTTGAAGGATGCCACATGATGAAACTCCTTCTGTGTAGACCCTTTTACCCTAAACCTGCCTGACTTTACCTCTATTGTACATATCAGTAGACAAAATTGTAAGTCAAAGCAAGAAAATGGACCTTTCACCTCTTCTGTGTGTATAGTTAGACCGCTCCTTACGCCATCTCCAGGAACTGAAGAATCAAAATATTGATCTCCTATAGGATAAGGAGTTTTGCACCAGCATGCAATACAGTGTATTGATTCCTTCACTGAGAAAGTGTTTATATGAAAATAAATATCAGTTGAGCAAACCATGTGCCTAATGATTTAGTTGATTCACATCCTGGGACAGGCTCCCTATATTCATTTCTTATTGCCCTATAATGAATTTCACCAAATTTAGGGGTGTAAAGTAAGACATTTATCATCTCACTGTTTGTAAGGGTCAGTAATTCATTGTGGAATAGATAGGTTTTCTATTTCTTGGTCTTACTAGACTGCAGTCTAGGTTTCATTGAACCTCTGGCCACATCAGCAGTATGGCTAGGAAAAGAGCTCCTTCCTAGGTTGTTGACTTAGCCATTTCCTTCTCACTGTAAGATTCATGACAACTTTCTTCTTCAAAGTGAAAAAAAGGCAGAGAGAGAGACTCAAGAGTGTGTTTGTGGACTGGGGATATAGCTCAGTTGGTAGACTGTTTGCCTTACAAGCACAAGGTCCTTGGTTCAATCCCCCAGCACACACACACACACACACACACACACAAAATAAATAAAAAAAAAAAGAGTGTTTGCTAGCAGGATGAAATTTTCTGTAAAGTTATCATAGCAGTGACAGTCTATCATTTTTGCATATTCTGTTGGTTAAAACCAAGTCCCAGGTCCTGTTTCCACCTGAGAGGAGGGAATCATGTACAAGGGCATGAATGCCAGGAAACAAAATCATAGAGGTTACCTGTCCATCAAACTTCTCATCTTTTCTAAGGTCAAGAAAAAAAATACTTGCAGAGTGGCAATATTACTTAGCCATACTTTAAGTAACACTGATGATGGAATACAGGGACAAAGGAGGAAGAAGAAAGAGGAAAAGTCCTCTCTTGTTTCCTGCTTGCTGCCTTGACCAGGAACAAAGATGGCACCATCTTTGGACAGTGTAGATGCTTAAACATGTGTTTTGTATGTTCAATACAATGGTTAAAAAATTAGAAAAACATTTAAAATTGGGGGAATAATATACAAAATGTTTAGATTCTGCTTCCATTTATTCCATGAATATAAAATTGCAGCAAATTGAGCTCTACCTTCTGCTTGGCAAAAATTGGCTAGAGCTGATTGGCAGAAACCTGTTCTTTTAGTTGGACACATGCTTTCCAGTTTACTGCCTCCTCCACTGCTCAGAAGCTAAGTATATACATACTAAAATAAGTCCTGCTTTACTTGTTTATTAAAACCGTCCTAGCTTTTTTAGTCCTTGAATTTGAGCATCCCCTGGACCATCAGTTACCCAATCCCAATTGGCATTGTTATTTTGACTGTCGTCCTTGATCCTTTCATCTCTGATGGAAGTGTGGGAGTATGTACTGTAAAAATCCATAAATTTTTACAAAACACTTAGTCATTACATACATCATTCTTAGTGGCTAATACATCAATTCCAGTTCTCTTCTGTCATTTTATCAGAATGATGGTTTCCATTGCTTTAGTTTTACCTCTTCCAGACAGATAGATATGAGAATCAACTGGGGAATTGTTTACTTAAGAAAACAGATGTCAGCAAAACCAGGGTCTTATCCTCAGGGAGCTGACAATTTAGAAGGAAATAAATATGGCAGTAATATGTGGTTTGCAATATGTTACCATGTGCATTTAGCAACTTGATTGGCCTTCCAACAACTTTTTACTGCTGTTTCGTTGGAAGATGCTAATTTGGGATCAAATTTAAAAGGAAATATTGGTCTTTGAAATGTGTTTTGCTTTTTGTCAATAAGCTGAATCTGGAAACTCTTTGCTTTTTGAGTTTAATACTACATAAAAAGTTAGACTTGAAATGAATCCCTTGGATTATCATTGCTTATCAGTTATGTATTTTAAAAATAGATACCGAATTCCTAACTTGTGGGAATTGGTCAGTTTTTTTTTTTCCCCTGTGAAACATAATGGCAAGCATTCCAGAACTCATTTGAAAATCAAAATCTGTTATATTTGGGCCTGGGGTTGTGGCTCAGTGGTAGAGCACTTGGCTAGCACATGTGAGGCACTGGATTCAATCCTCAGCACTACATAAACAATAAATAAAGGTATTGTGAACATACAAAACTAAAAATATATTTTAAAAGTCATTATATTTGTCCATATGAGACAAATTTATGTGTTTAATGATGGCATTAAAATACAACAATTTTAATTTCTTTTGAATGATATACTACTTATTTATCTGTCCATCTACAAAACCTATAAGCAATTTGAGATCATGGAGACTTCTCAGTATCTGCAACAGAGGATGTTAGGTTGTTAGTTAGCAAACTGTGGGTTGCATTTAGCAGTTTAAGGTATTTTATTGAATTAGCTTCCAATATTTAAAAGTTGTGACTGTAGACCAGTCATAATTTATATTTTCCCTTTAAAAATAGGAAATACATAACACTTTCAAAAATTTTTAATAAAGCAAAGCACAAATTTGCCTTAATGCAACCTTCTATTTGGAGAATAAATCTTACTACAAAATACAAAGGTTATATGTTGAATACACTGGAGGTTGAGAAATGTAGCACTGCAGTTAATGTTTATTCCTCATACATCTGGACTCAGCTGGTATCACATAGGCAACTCTGCTGAAGTTGGCTGAATTCACTCACATGTCTGGTGGGTGGTTGGCTGGGGGCTGATCTAGGCTGATCTAGGCTGTCATCTTTGGCTGGAATGGCTTAACTCTGCTCCAAAGATATCTCATCCTCCAGTAGGCTGGCCTAGGCGTGTTCTTATGCTGATGGCAAAGAAGAACAGCACAAAGAAAACAAGCAGTGCTTTTCAGGCTTCTTCCTGAGTCCTTTTGCTAATATCCCACTGGCCAATTTAAGCCAAGGGACTGAGCCAGTAGGCCAAGTAGAATTCACAGTGGGAGAACACTGCAAAATCACACAGGGCATTTTTGCTGTCTTCCACAAGTGCTGGACTCTAGGTGCCCATGATTTATTTTCAAGTCCCAGAGTACTTACACAAAAAATGATCAAGAAATGCTAATTAACAGTCTAACCTAAGAGCTCTCTTGGATAAGTAATTGTTTTTTTAAATTCATGCATTCATCCATTCATTCATTCCTGCATCCATTCACTTGCTGAACAAAACTGTCAGCCATCAGGTGTGATTATAGAACATGGGCTTTGTAGAAGTTTGTATTTTGAATGAAAGTTATAAATAGGCACAGTTTTTTGTTAGTTAGTATGTATTCTGTCCTTGCAGGATTACTCATCTTGCTAATTTACTGTGATTTTCTTTAAATGAAAAGAGAGGCCGATTTATGGTAAATAGCACAAAGGTGTATAGAATAAAATAGTGGTGATCTGAAAGCAGGATTGAGTGTTTTAAATTTTGTTTCAAATAAAAGAACATCTCCAGGCTATAGAATGAATTTTACTTCTTAAGACCCATTTTCCTATACCTACATCCTTTTGTATCTATAGTAACTGTTGATGTGAGAGTGTTACAGTTTTGTTTTGGTAAATTGCATGAGTAATCGTCCCCCCAGCACTTGCTAAGTTGATGCATCCTTTTTTTAATGGCTGTAATATATTTGTAAACATGTTTCTTAACTTACTAGAAAACATGTTGGTTCCATCTCATTTATTTGCAGACAACTTACTGTCTGTTGTTTCTTCGGCTTCTCTTTTTCTAATGACTCCTTTGAAATATTATTTTAATGAACCCATGAAACACATCATTGTATTCTTTATATTGTGGTTGGACTACTAATGAGACTCATCCATTAAGTAAATGGCTTTGTAGGCAATGCAAATGTAATAAATAAAGTTAGTCTGTTGTTCTTTACTACTTTCCTGCTGATGGGCATACTACATGCTGAGAAGGTAATGTTTCATGACCAAAGCAGTTCAATTGGTAGGCAGATTGAGAATCTTTGCATTTAAAAAAAAAAAAATCTTGTGGAATATCATAGCAGCATATTTGCAACTCTATTTTTTTATTTTTGTTATCAAATAATATAATTTATTTCCAGTGTAGCCATTATATTTGAAGATGGTATGCCTTATAGAAGAAATTAAGTATCCATAATGACCCTTAGGAAGAAAATACTTCTCTGTAAATAAAGGGAAAAAAATTTTTTTGAAAAAAAAAAGGAATTTTAAAAAACAATAAACATGAAATGGATTGCATTGAAAAAACTAAACTCAAATCCTTTTGATTTGACTTCATTATGGGCTTTGATTTTCTTCCTTATTCTAAGGAAATACAGGTGTCAAAAATGATCTTGCACATCTTGTTTCTGTGGAATTTAGTTGCAACTACCAATTCCATCTTGTGATCCCAAGTCCTCTTTGTTGTTTGCAGGAAAATGTTTGAGGCATTTACCCTTCAATATCCAGTTGGCAAGAGCTGTTATGATTATTATCATTATTATTATTTTCATATTTATAATTGGAATTTATAATTTTGTTGGTTGTGGTCAACATACCCTGGCTGCATTGGAAACATTCTACACCTCCATAGCAATAAAGGCACCAGGTTCTAAATAGAGAAGTTGGAGCTGATGGACATTTTCAGAGGCACTCTGTAAGGAGTCACTGCAGATTTGGGCACAGAGAGCAACTTTGGCAAGGAACAGGCTCTGCTTCCCTAGCCAGGACTTTCTCTATTGCTTTAAACCCATAGCCCTTGGGATTGATTTGGTGGAAATGAAATATAAAGGAAGAGATGAGATCAAGCCTTGCACAGCAACAAAACTTAAAAGATGTCCTCAATTTTGGAAGTAATTTTCCTATCAAGAAATTACTAGTGCACCTTCAAGTGACAACCGTTACCATTAAAACAAAAGTTAATAGAGTGCATTGGTTTGTGTATGTGCATTTTAAATAAATGTGAAAGCAAGAACTTCTTATAGTTGATAGCATATCATTTTTTAAAGGTCCTATTTCCTTAAAGTATGTAAAATGATGTATGTAAAATGTTAGGTCCTACCATTGATGTCATTTAAGATTCTGTGAACTACTGTAGTTTGGGATTTTACCTCTTTGTTCCTAATACTGGATCTGTAATAAAAGGTACAGAAGGTGTTTCTATCTTAAATCAATGGTTTATTTTCATGCATTTGACAAAAGGGACATTAATCTCTATTAGTCTGTACTTAATTTAGTGGATCTTTCTAGGCCCTTGTTCTAGTCTAAAATGGTCTTCCACCTTGCTTGCATCCCTTAGATAATATAATTTGTCTCCCTTCTATGAGCTTGAAAAAGGCAAGAGTGTGTCTACACAGCCACCATGAACATTTAGTTATCCTTCTTGAAAAGAAACTGTGGTATATATACCACAATGGAACATTATTCAGCCATAAAGAAGAATAATGTTATGGCATTTGCTGGTAAATGGATGGAGGTAGAGAATATCATGCTAAGTGAAATAAGCCAAGCCCAAAAAACCCAAAACTGAATGTTTTCTCTGGTAAGTGGATGATGATACATAAAGGGGGGGTGGCGAGAAGAGGGGAAGAGAAGAATGGAGGAATGTTTGATGGTGTAGAGGAAAATGGGACCAGAGGGGGTGGGGGAAGGAAATATAGTAGACTAAGACAGGCATTATTACCCTGTGTACATGTATGATTACATGAATGGTGTGAATCTGCATTGTGTACAACCATAGAAATGAAAAGTTGTAGCTCATTTGTGTATGATGAATCAAAATGCAGTCTGTAAAAATAAAAATAAAAAAGAGCATATTATATATATTATATATACATATACATATACATATACATATATACAGATATGTATCTATAGCCAGGCTTGGTAAAAAATGTTGCTTTTGTCCATGAGATTGTCTGACAGCATGTGGTAGACCAAGAAAGGCATTAGTTCCTATATCATCTCTAATTGCTTAGCTAGGGCTGACAGGTGCACTGTGTTAGAAGTCATTGTAAGGCCATGCCCAGTATCAGCAGGAACAGATACCATGATTCAGAAAGACACCTGTCATGGACAGACAGAGGTGGTAGCAAGATTGTGTGTGTGTGTGTGTGTGGGGGGGATGTCCCTGTTGTACAGACCTAGATTTATTTAAGACAAATGTTTGAAAATAATTAAATGGTTTAAAATTTGTGAAGTGTGTGAGAAAAATGGATAGGATACTTTTGAAATTAAATGAAGTACAGTACTTTGATAAAATTTACTATAGAATGATTTATGTTATTCATGCCAAGGAAAATTTCCCAGTGATATTTTCTCAACTAATGTCTAAAATTTGTTTTGAAGTGATTTTGCAGATTCTTGTCATATTTGTAAATTTTTATGATCGAAAAAATTTTTAAAGGAGGCTTTTTGATATTCTATAACAAAAATTTTAAAAATAGTTTATGGATAGATTTGATGCCTATTTCCAAAGATGATTACAATGTTGCTTTAATGTGACTTAATTTTTAATTCAAGAAAAAAAGTTTTTAAAAACACTTAAGGATCTAGCATATTTTTTTTTATCTTCCCTAACAAACCAGAAAAGTCAACATGTTTGCTTCTAACAAGTTTGAAGAAATCTACAAAATCCAGCCTTTTGCTATTTCTGTAGTTTCTCCTCACTTTTCCCTCCTCCACTGTTTGCCTTTTACGCCCAAGAAATAGCATAACCTGAAATAATTTCTAGTATGCAGATACATTGCCAAAGATACGAACTCATGGAATTTGTTCTCTGTAGTGCTGCCATGGTGGCTTTTTGCAATCTGTTTCTGACGTGAGGAAAGAATCTTCAATTGAAATAGGGAAAAAATAGATGCAAAGTACAAATATTTCCATGCTTTAGCCACTTAATATTCACTCTTCTGAATTGCTATTCATATTATTTTTGTTGAACACATCTTAGTCTGTTCACTAAGATTTTGATAGTTGCCACACACACATAAACACACACACTACCTATATTAAAATCAGTAAAAATGTAAATGTAGAGTACCGAGTGGAGAAGTGTTAGCAGTTCTTAATAAAAATACCTCCCATAAGTAACAACAAAAAATATACTTCACCAAGGATCTTTTTGAAGGGATGATTAATTACTTTTTAAAGAAATTATTCTTGAGATCTGCTAAGCTGCTCAACGGTAATTTAAAGTTGGCAACCTGTTAACAGTTCCCCGTCTGCTCCATTGAGTTTGGCCAGCTTCTGTTAGAAAACTGTAGTCATAAAGTTAGAAAGCAAAGTGCAAAATGCCATCCTCAAAATTGGAGCTGTCACGTTAAATTATGTCACATTTGATGACAGGTCACAAGAGAAAATGATGCATGATTTTATAAACAGGAGCCAACCAAAGCATGCTCATGGAATTCTTGTTGTTCACCATTGTTAAGATAAGAATTATCATCTATAAAAAATTAACATAGTTCAGGGTTTTTAAAAGGGAAGTCAAAACAGAAAAGGTGAATTTATTGCCATGGACAGTTCTATCCACAGAGTCCAAATATGAGTGAGAGAAAGAGAGATTCTGTTATAGATGGTTTTACCAACCTTATCAATTCTAAATTACAGCTTAGAATGGCATAAAAATAGGAAACCATTATTAATTAGGCTACAGAGGGAGGGTATGATGACAAGAGGTGCTGGCGCATTTAGTAACATCTGGGAGAGCATATTAATGTCCCTTGTTTATCCATCATACCTATACTGGTTATAGGTAAAATCTAATAATCTAATCAAACAATGGAACAGGTAAGTATGAGCTATAGTGCTATAGCTGTACCTCTTCCTTGTGACTGCCTTCTGCTTAGCTTTCATTCTACTTTAAGAGCTGCTAGGGAAGTTATCCATTTTGAGCAGCCTTAGGATTTTATAAGTTCATTGTTCCCTCCCTCTGCTTCACCTCCCCATTTCCCTCACTCACCTGCAGTCAGCATTCAGACTTTCAATACATTCTACAAAGTAAAAATCCTGTCTGAAACACTTGTGTTGTTCTACTGGGCACCCTCACACCCAAAAATTTATTCTGGGTTATTCCATAATTTTTTCAGTATATTGTTACATTTTAAATGATTGTATAGAAGGTCTAATTCATTACAAAAAACTAGGATATGCCAAAGCATCACCATTTGTTGGAACTTCTAAGTGCAAATGCTCATTTTCTCAGGTTGGTGGGAGGAAATAATAGCTATTTGGGGAATTCCACTTCACTTTTTCTTGGGGTTTATCCATGTTCTTGGGTATGGGGCATCCCATCTGGTTCCCATTGGCATTTGTCCATTCCAGCATCCCAGACTGCCATTGTCTTCTGTGGTCCCCTTTGTGTAATTTATGGCAATCACCATACATCCACATGTTGCTGCTATCTGCAAAACATCTGGGTCAGGAGGGTTTTGCTGTGTTCATTTCACTCCTAAGGGCTTAGGGCTCTTGTTTTGCTTTCATCCCACATTGTGGTACTGAGAATTTAGGGTGGAAATGTGAAGTGCATATGCTCCTCAGAAGAAAAGACTGGAAGAACCATGTTTTTCCCCTAGTGTTTACTCTGGTAGAGGAAAGGGAGAAGTCTTTCTGCAACTGAGGTTTTAGCCATCTTCCAGGTTTGGCCTGAGGAACACCTTCCTTGTCATGGCTTCTCCTATTTCTCTCTCCTTCCAACTCAGTTTCCCTGGACGGAGCAGGTGGCTGTGTGGTAGGAAGATAACTCAATTTCATTCCTCAAGTCCTAGGTATTGAGACAGAAAAGCCAGTGAAAACTACTTTTTCTTGGCTTTCTGTTTTGTCACACTTTCCTCCAGAGGCAATGAGCACAGTGGTCCAGGGATAGGAATCAGGGATAGGACAAGTGAGGAAATACTTCTGAGAATACGTCCTAAGTTGTTACTATAAACACACCTTTACTGACTGTCATTTTTTAATTAGAGGTGATTAGTCTTGTCTTCATATAGGATGACAGTCTGGCAAATTTCAACAGGTGTAAAAGATGCAGTCTGTTGACATGGATTTGAATTTAGGTGCCACTGTGTGTTGTCTGTGGGCACGTCATGTAATTCTTCTGTGCCAATATTAGCTGTCCAAAGTAGTGATGACAAATTTCTTGGATTGGACAAAGATCTTCTTTAGCAGAACTTGCTTAACTAGCCAACAACGGTGAGCATATTCTCAGTTTTTCCCTCAATCCTTTTAACTTCTTCAGTTCTAACTATTCTATAATTTTCAACTTTTGATGCCTCTGAAGAGTATTTTATCTGAGTTTCAGTTAAAATTTTGACTCCTCTTTGAAAGCCACAATCTTATTAGTTCAAAGTTCTCTTACAGTGTTCCATGTTGGTTTTAAATCTTCATGTTCTCTAAATGGGAAGAGGGCTAGTCATAGTTGTATAGAATTATATAAATTGTCTTGCTGTTGATCAGAAGACAAAGATACTCAATCTTTGAAGGGAAAGAAAAGGCTTCACAGTACAGATAGTTCTTATCTTAAAATGGTTTGAGTTAAAAAATTTCAGTTTTATGATGGTGCAGAGCCATATACATTATTAAAAACTGTACTTGGAACTTTGAATTTTGATCTTTCTTAGACTAGTGATGGGCTGCATACAGGTATACTCTTGTGATGCTGGGCTGTGTCGGCAAGCACAGTTCCCAGTCACCATGAGATCACAAGGGAGAATAACGTTCTCCTATGGACAGTGTTGTTCCCCTATGGACAGTGTTGCCCAATAAGTTGTGTCTGGAGAGAGAGAGAGAGATATCTCTTACTCTTATCCATGAAGATAGAAGTTAGCCTACCTCTGGAGTTTAGGAAAGTTTGATACTGATTATAAAACAGAGAGACTGGCTAGAGCCATCTTCTCAGAGAGAAAAAACATGACATTTTCTACCTTCAATCTGTGCAAAAGATATCCAGAGAGAAAGTGGGGGAAAACAGTAAATGGCATGTTACTTTCAATACATGGACCTTAATGCAGAGTTTAGAGCATGGTAATGAAGCATTTTTGTGCAAGTAATTACAATTTGTGATAGAAGTTTTTTTTCGTTTGTTTTGTTTTGTTTTTACCCCATTCAATGTTGCCTTTGCCTCACATGGTTAGGCTTCACATTTATTTGTTTATTTTTTTTGCAATGATTCATGTAACCATTGCTTTTGCACAGTTCCTATATCTTTGGACTTAAAATACAGTGTAGTATTTGAATAGATTCCAATTACTCCATTTTAAACTGAACATTTAACCCTTTAATAAAATAATAGTAAATTCAACATATTATTGCAAAAGAAAGGGGGGGAAAAAAAAGCCTTAATATAGGTTTACCTTACAAACTAAAGTGCTGTATGATCATAACCAGCTCAAAACAACACAACTCCATGGTGGAATAAAAGCAAATATAGTCTCTTACTCTCAATAATTGAGTAATTATCTTGTGACCTATCATCATGCATATTTTGACATTTTGCTTAAAATATTCTCAAGTGAATTCCTTTGTGTACATTTCATCTTTCTAACTAGAGAATCAGCTATGAAGTTGAGGTCTGTCCTTGGTTTGTGTCTGTTAGGAGCAACCAGTAGTGTTTTGCCTGTAGATGGTGGGAGTGTCAGAAGAGCTATAATGGATTACTAATCAATGTTGTGGGTCTGAGAACAAAGATTTAAGGCAATGTGCCACTTACTTGCTCACTCTGGTTGTAGGAACATAATACATGCTTGTTTATTATGGAAAGAGTCACTGAGAAAGAAAATTCACATATTTTTCTTCTACTTTTATGTACATATAAATATACTACTTCACCTCCAGCTTCATTTGCAGATGTCTCTTCTCCTTTGGGATTTATTTTCTAGAGTTTTTAGCAATGATTTAAAATTACTTAAGACGATTGGATTAAACTACAGTAATTATATAACTATTTCTGTAATAAGATCTCTATTGCATTAATTGCTATTGTAGGAACAACTGAGTTCTGAGAACAAAACTTAAAAAAAAAAAAGTCAAACACCCCCAAAAAAGATTTTGAGACAGAAGAACCTGTGCCAGAGCATAAATTGACATGTTTGCATTTAAAATCAAACTAGAGGTGTCAAAACCCATCTGTTTAGTCAGGGTTTCCAGTGAATGATTGGCAACTTTCAGATCTCCTCTTTTGGAAATAGGAAGGATCCTAAACTTTTAAATTTATTTCAAAGTCTGCAGTAGTTCAGGGGATTATTGAAGATGAACAAAATAACAACAAGGTAAGAATATGGACCACCATGTTGTCTGTGGATGGTACCTGGTAACAAAAGAGCATGAGTCAATTTCTGTGCACACATCTGTTCCAAAGCACAATATAATTTCAGACACTCATGTTTTGATCACAGCTGTTACGGAGTAGGGATTCCACTTTTGTCATGTTGGATACACATATTTCCTTCTAGCAGATGGGATTCCACTTTCTGAGGGAGGAAGTAAATTTAAGAGGGTAAATGAGAATAAGTAAAGAGTTTTATAAACTGGTGGGCTTGAGTCCATCTGACATGTCCAGGAAGTATCGAGAATGAATTGTCAACTGAAAAACTCTAAGTGTAAAATTCCAACAAGTTCCTGGTACCTGGTAAGTTCATTTTCTTTTCTTTCATGAATGTATTAGAGGAAAATTGGAAGTGGGAGTATTACTTTTAGGCATTTCTCTTCATTTTTGGACATGGATCAGAAATCTTGCATGTTGGCTCAAAATTAATGGTTCTTCATTCAATAAATACTGAGGAGATTTGGGGGAGCTAGGTTGCTTTTTGATTTTAAGATTCAAATTCAGCAAGAAAGAAAAAATATGAAATTGAAATCCAAAGAAAATGTTTGGCAATCAAAAGGCAAAAATAACCTCTTTTATATAAATACATACGTTCACATACACATATTTTATACATATGCACTTATTATGGCAATACATATATATCAGAATAAAACTATATAAGTATATATATTCATAAACACATTCATAACAGAAATAGAAAATGTGAAGATTGATAAGTGGTGTCTGCCGTGGCATGAAGACGAGGTCTGTTTCCTTTATGAGCTACGTGCCAGATGGTGTTTTCTGTTCTTTACATGGTCCCCTCCTTTACACTAAAGATGGAGAGGGAGCATTGTTGTCTCTGTTCAGAGTTAAAGAAATGCAGGACATGAAACTCTTGCATGGTGAACTGAGGCTCAAGGCAGGCCCATCTCACTCTTTCCACTCCCCCCAGCCTGTCTTCATTCTGAGTGAAGGCTGACTTTGCAGTTGATGTTTTATGTAGCTATTAATAGTTTATATGCTCTTACAAAAAAGTTTCACATCATGATGCCACTATCATGTGTCATGGTTTGCTGAATTCACTGGAGTTGTTTAGACATGTCATATGCAGAAAATAGCATATGCAATATCTTTCTTGGACATCATCTAAGGGGTCTAATAACTGGAAGTCTTTGTGTAGTAACCATGTTTTCTGGACTCATTTTTGGTATGTGATTAAGAGTTTTTCTATCAATCCTGGGAATGAAAAAAAAAAAACTGCCATATGTAATTGGATTAAAATAATGGTATTTCTAAATATTTTGATAATTTTGAGTTTTTGTGGTGTAGACTGTTGTAGAAAATCAAACACTGATGGTTTATTATGTAGTCTTATAACATTGGGCCTTCAGAGTAAGAGTGATTAACTAAAAAAAGCTATAGTATTGAAGTGGAATATGGTAGAATTTGGGCAGTTTCCTGTGATTAATCTTATCTATGCAGAATATAACTTTTTCTCTTTGTGGAAGCCACTCTATATAACACATTCCATCTAGCCTCCTGCTGTATCTCATGTTTGACACTTCTTTCAAAGTCTGTACACAAATGGGAAAAAATGAATTTATTCTAAAAAATTGTCTCACAAATGAAAACTTAGGTGTTTGCTTTTTCAAACTGGTGTAAGTACCAGAACTAGACAGTAATGGTGATTGCATATTCCAGGCTAGACTTCAGTGCCCCTACAAAGCACTTTGAGTTTAATTGTATTAAGCACCCAGGAATGCAGACTGTTTCCTCTATGGGATCTTTAGACATTCCAGACCCTCATGGCCCTTTCTCTGTCATCTCTGGGCTCTTTGGAAATTCCAAATTATTCCGTATCTCATGTGGTCTTCCAAGGGATTCTTTAGTGTGTCTGTTTCATTTCAGCCTTCTTTTCCATTATTATGCCCTAGATTTAACAAAGCAACTAACTGTGGGGGAATGTATACAGTACAACAATAGTAATTTGTTGATTGTGAAAGTATCCTATGGGAGATATGAGCACTTTGTAGTATTTTTACCATTGTTTTGTGGAATTGCTTCTTATGTAATGCTTATTTTCATACACTGTGACAAGATGTACAATGTATTTTTAAGTTAATAATTAGTAGCAAAAAAGGATAGTATCTATTAATCATTCCTTTAGTCAGAAATTGTGTTCAGCAATACGTTATTTAAAGTTTGAACATGAGACCGAGGCAGAACTTATTCTTGTGTACCTAGAAAGTAGTGAGTCGCAAAACCCAGTCTTTCAACTTCTAGAGAAAGACTTTTAACCATCATTTGACAATTTTATGTCTCCAGTATAGAGTCATCTCTTCCAAAAAAAAGAAGAAAGACAAAGACAATGTGCATGATCTGGTTCTTCTTACCCTTTAATAAAGTTTTTATTCTCCAATGTATAGTTTTTATTTTCCAATTCTCCATAATTTGTCACATTAAAAGAAAATCTTTGTCTCATTTGTGAACTTGTTCAAGAATAAATGTGTAACTTTAATGCCCTCTTGTAGAAAAGCAAAACCTTTATTTATCAGGAATAAATTTTTGTCTTTCAGTTTGTATGTGGTTGTGCCAAGTAAGAAAATAGGGTATGCAATAGAAATATCTCTTCAGAATTTGACTTTCTTTCTGTCTACATCCCCAAGTATAGCAGACAAACTGACCAAACTAACAATGAAAACTACCTTCTATTCTTGGATTAACATAATTAACTACAATATGTGAGGTGTTTTTCCTTTGAAATAATCTTAGTCTGCATTCTACTCATGTGCTTGCTTTTCTCTATTCCATTCACTTCTCTCTTTATGCTTTCTGGATTGCTAACTTACTACATATTATGATTTAGGGTTGTCCAGCAGAACTTTCTGCAGTGATGGGAATGTTCTGCAATGCTGGATCCACATGTGGTCATGGAGACTGAGGTACTGAATTTCGAAATTTAATTAATGTCAATTAATTTCCATTTAAATAGCCATGTGTGACTGGTGGCTGCCATATTGGACCGCACCCATCTAGTTAGGTTTGGCAGCTGAAGTATTTCTTGAACACAAAATGTGATAAGTGGGATCTTGAAATTTCTGTGGAGATTTTAAGCTATTTTCAAGTGTTAGAGGAAAGATGAAATATTCTTTAACAGTTGACTTTTAACCATGTTTTAAGGTTATCCTCTACTCATCTCCTTTGTAATTGCAAATGAACAGAAATGGTGCTAACCTGCCTGAAACTTTCATGGGGTCAGAGTTTTGTACCAGCCTAGACTGATTTATTGGCTTCCGAATCAGCCAAACATGAGCTCTGAGTTTGCCATATTGAGAGAGAAGTGGAAAAGCATCCAGCCAGGAAGCAGCCCGACTTGGTTCTGATTTCATAGTACATATGAAGGCACAGCTTGCTGCTGATGTAAAGCATGTGGGGAAAGCCCAGGGAGAATTACTTTCTTTCATGATTGAATACTAGTCCTTGGTTGTATGTTGTACAGGCCAACAGCTGGTGTTATCTGAAAAATAATCATTATGATAGAAAGTGTACGTTTTTCATGTTTTCTGTCAGGTTTTCAGAATATATTGTGTTAAAATGTTCATGTTTCATCAGAACAAATATAATTAGTGACAACATATTTGAAAATATTCTTACCCAGAACTGCAGGAATCTTTTTAAAACTTTTATACCAGTGCTATCAAATAAAAAACTTAATGCAAGTTGCAAATGTGATTTAAAAGGTTTCCAGGACCACATTAAAAAACTAAAACAAGTAAAACTAATTTTAGCTTATTCAGTATACTAACATACTGTAATATGTAGGCAATTAAAACCAAGATGTTTTGTATTCTGTGATAAGTCTTTGAAATCCAAGGTGTGTTTTATGTTTTCTGCACACAGACTGGACCAGTTGTATATCAAATGCTTAATGACATGTTGCTAATAGCCTCATTGGACAGAACAAATTCTAGATGCTTATTAGAGCTTAGGGAATCATGTTGGAACCTATGAGAGTTGTTTGCCAAAAGGAAAATGAGGAATTATCCAATGCTCAGCTGAGATCATCAGTTTATTGACTCTTTCGTCTGTCATCAACTAAATTTGGTCTGAAACTCATCAAGAAGGAACACAAGTTACAATTAATATGGGCCTGTTTGTAAGAATATATTTATGGCTCAAAATTTCTCTAGACACTTTTGGTACAATTCAAATTTTTCTTAAGTTGTGACAAATTTTGAAACATTCCAGAGCCTGAGTTTATGGATTTGGCCTTTTGTCTAAATTTGAACACTTATGCCAAAAATTGACTATTTTCTTGTGACCTCCTTTTTTCCCCTTTATGAGCCCCATATTGCTGTGTGAACAACTTTGTTTTATTCTTGTAAAACAATTCTATCCAATTAACTTAAGCTAGTATTTTAGGTGGTCTTTTAAATGTGGTTTTATTCCGCTGTCTCATGATTCTGTCAATTAAATCCAAGTTCTTTAAAAAGGCAGGTTTTGTGTGGGCACATTGTATAGGACTATTTTCAAAAGCAGTTAGAAAGGAATTCTTGAAATTTTGTTCTTTACATACTGTAATCAGTTACTTGAATATAGGCAGAAATATATGCACACAGGATGTATCTATGTTAATCACAGTCCATTGGCTTAATTGATTCACAGTTTTTGTTAAGAAAGGCATTTTAAACATGGACTGAAATTCAGCTTGCTGACTGTTTTGGGAAATTTATTAACTTCCTTTATAAAGTAGACTCCCTAGAGTTTTTAATGTATCACCAGATATTTGAGTCCTGAATTTGTTCTTTTAAAAATCTTTCTGAACCTAATTTTTATTCCCTGAATAAAAATAATAGAACCTTGAAGAGTTGCGGCTCAGTAGCTGTTGTTCAGATGGATGGATGGTAAGTGTAACTCCAAGTCAAAATCATTGTAAACACTCAAGATTGCCTCAGAGTGTGTATATAATTGCTACAAATTATATAGAGAATCAATATGATAGAAAATATTGTACATAGAAGTATATATATTCTGGAACTATATAATACTCTAGGAAATTAAGTAATATGTTACATTTACTATCATATCTTTTATTTTAAAATTTTCTATAATTTTTTTGGAGAAATCTTATAACAAGAAGCTTGGTTAGTGGTCAGGGAACACACCAAAGTTAAAATAGGCCTTTTAGGATATAACATCCTGGCTGTTTCTGTAAGATTCTTTTTTAAATTTTGTAATATAAACCAACTATATCTACTTCTTGGACTTCATGAGAGGTGAGGAATCTATGGTTTCTTTGGGAAATAGCTGAATGGTTTATTTCTCAAATGATACCTTTGTTTCCCCCCTTGACTCATGGGAGAGCAAGAGTACAATTAAATTGATTTTAAATCACATTTAGCATTATGTATTGATTAGATACAAGTGCTCCAAAGCAAATGTCACATTGTTCAGCTCCAAAAAGCATCTATAGTGGATAACAGAAGCAATATGAGCTTTCATTTCTGTTAAGTAATTCAGTCGATGTTATAAGTCATGAGAGTGAGATATGTGGGCTAGTAAATGGGTCCTAAACCTTGTTATTGAAATGCAGCCTTCAATTCAGTTTATTAGCTTGTTCTTTATTCTCATTTATATTTTATTACTTTAGAATACAGTCATAGGATCCTGGAAATGGAGTTTTCTTTAAATAAATTGTTCTTGAAGTTTTTAAAGTCTTTTGTTAAGTGATGTCTAAGAGCAGACACAATGGCGGCCAAGCCAGGTTTTGAGATAAGGGAGGGTAAAAATATTCTTCTGAGTTGGCTGTGATAGCATCTCTATGTTTCTATCTTTATTTCTGTCATCTTTTTCTGGAGAGCAAATTCCTGTTTGCATTAGGAGTGGAGGGAGTTGAGGGGTGGTTCAGAAGGTAGAGTAGGATGTATAAAGTGTCATATTGTTAAAAATGCTTCTCCTGAAAAGAGTGGCCTTTTCAAACCTGGGAATCACCCAGAATGATAGCACTAAGAGGGGAAACCATCCATCAGTGACCTGGCTGTCACTCCAGTCTCACAGGGATTCCCACAGGCTCTGCCTTCCTAAGTGAGATTCAGAAGTAGTGTGGTTAACACCAGTTCCCAGCTTGTGCAACCCCTTGGGGAGGAGAATGATCCACCCATTTAGCTGGTTTGTCCCCATCATCTTTATCAGATTCTGTTTCAGTGAGTCTATTTGACACTTAGCTCAATCATAATCAGTTTTTTCTGATTATGAGTTTACTGGCACATGGAACCATGTGCTCAAATTTCAGATGGAGAGGGTGGCTTAGTGGAATACTGATCTAGCATTCATGATGCCATGGGTTCAGTCCCTAGCACTGTAATTAAAACAACAATGACAAAAATCCTGGACACACAGATTTCCCTCCATTGCAGATGCTATAGTCTAACCCATCTCTTTTACCTAGGCGCAGGTATCTCTGGCTATATTTGGAATGTTGAAAGGCATGACTGGGTGTTTAAAGACACAGATATGGCAGCCATCTTGTCTAGGTTCAACTTCTGACTGTACCATTTAGTACCTCTGAGATCACAGGTGATCTTAACCTTTCTCAGACTGTCTTGTCATCTCTAAAATGGGTTTAATAGTAGGACAGGCCTCCTAGGATAGCTGTGGATACCAAACAAATTCATGCATGTAAAGTACAAGAGATGGTACTTAGTAGTATGTGGTTGGCATTTAATAAAAAATGAGAAAAAAAATCTGTTGGTATTTTTTCCTATCTTGCATCTTCCTTTTTGGATCACCCCTCATTTTTGTGTACATAAGATACAGAACCAGTGAGGAGGGGCAGGTGCATTTGGAACAATTGCCCTTAATAATGTGAGATGATCATGAGCTATAGATCTTAGGGAACACTTCCTAAAGGAGTCAGTGGTATATATTTCTATATTAAGACATTACAACAGGAACTTACAGAAGCTGCCTTTGCAGAAAGCAGTGACTCTTGACTTAGGCCTGCAGATGACCAATGGTTAAATGAAAGCAGGATAAAGCTTGGCATCTCTGCCTGCGTTTTGTATGTCTCCATTATTACTTTAAACTCTGGATCAGATGCCTTCCCAGCCCTGTACATAGGCATGTTAATCATTTTTTAAGGAATGTTCATCTAAAAAATGATAATACAATATTTTGTTAGCCCTAAATTTACCTAATATATCTTGACTTCCTCCAAGACCAAGACAAGATTTGTAGTGTCCTGTTGCAAATTCCTGGAGTTGCACCTAGAAGTCTCCAGTCATTGCCCTACACAGCAGATTTTATAGGAAAATCACTCCATGATAAGACTGACCCCCACCCATGGGAGTGACCATCTCATGGGAATTGAAATGCCCCCTTCCTCTTTCACAGAGCTGATAGATTATCATCCTGGGTATAAGTAGAAATCACCCTCAAGCAATAAGGACTTCTCTGAATCAGAATTTAAAAAAATAATAAACCAGACCATAGTTTGACTAAAATTGCTTAATTATGCCTATATCTTGCCCTCTGCCCCAATTCTCTCTGTTTAACCTTAAAGTTTATTTCAGCACCCTGGAAAACAGGCTGAGAGCTGGATCTCACTTTTTCTTCCCGGTGTGGCCATATTAATTTGAATTCTTTTCCTGGCTTCTCACCATTACCTTTTCTGTTTGGGGTGAATGGCTAGGCCTGGTTTGTTGGGACCCCTGGAGTCAGGTCTATGGCCAAGAAATCTAACAACAGAATTAAGAGTGAAAAAAGAAGCTCTCAAGTCCCAACAACCCAGGCCAGACATGAGGTAGAGGTTATAGATTGCCTACAATTTGATTCTGTATTATGTAAAAGGTGAATGAGGTATGTGCGGCCCCTGACCTCCAGACACTTAACAATCTGATGGGGAAGACAGATAAGAAATAGGCAGTTAGAAAATAATATGTGAAATACCAAGAATCATGAGACTTGCATTTAGGAACAAGTGTCAGGAAGGGTCCCTTTATCTACCCACGGGAAGAATGGGAGAGCAATCAAGCAAGACCTCAGAGAGATGCAAGACAAGTAGCAGGGAGCTAAGCTGATGGGATAGTGAGGGAGGGCATTCCAGGAAGAATGAATGAACACCATGTGCAGAGGCCTAGAGGTGAGAGCACTTTATGGAATTCAGTGTGACCAGAGCACTGTGTTGGTAAGAGGGAGCAGCAGTAGGTGAGATGAACTTAAGATCGTCCAGGGCCTTCAGGTCCACACTGAGATATTCAGAGAATCCTATTGGCAGTAGGAAGCCTTCAAAGCATTTCAAACAAAGAGAACTTTGTAGCCACATCTGTACTATAGAAACTGAGGTTGGCCTGCATTTCAAACAACTGAGGGAACTGAACAGACTGTGGATGGGACTTCTGATTTATAATACACACAATATATTATTTTTCTGTTTTTTGAGGCATTCTGTACTATGATGTTCCTTTAGCTTAAAGTCATAGATAGTCTGCCCCTGGCATTAGGTGGCAAGATGTAATTGTAGCAGGTGTAAATAAGATTTTGCAATCCTCAGACAACCAAAATGAGACTGATGCATTTCCAATCTCCTACTCTGTAAGAACACAACAGCAAACGACCTTGTACATACATCTTTTAGGCACTTGTTCAATTATTTCCTTAGGATAAATTCCTAGC
Organism: Glaucomys volans; assembly: GCA_020662805.1. Taxonomy (NCBI): domain Eukaryota; kingdom Metazoa; phylum Chordata; class Mammalia; order Rodentia; family Sciuridae; genus Glaucomys; species Glaucomys volans. Next base: position 432,980 of record JAJEJO010002430.1, read on the forward strand.
ACTGGGTTTGGTGTTTTAGGGCTTTTGATAGAGATGGTCCCAAAACAATTTGGATGGCTGCAATTATGGTAGATAAACAGGTAGTGAGTTTTGTGGCAGTCCTGATAGGGCACATATAGAGATGAGGTATGTACCAAGCAGGCATGCCTGAATAGGTGTGCAAGTCTAATTTTTCTCTTTGGACTTTTTTATACCACTGGTTCTCTGCACTGGTAAGATGCAATGGGGTGAGTACCTAAGACTGACGGGATGTTTGTCTGTAATGTCAAGTGCTTGACTGTAGCGGCAAATGATGAGCAGCCCTAGGGAGACATCACCACCCACTTGAGAGAGATCCATGAAGGGTTTATGACCCGTTTGAATCCTGATCGAGCATTGCTGTCTTGACCCTCAGGGAACCAATTGTCTGGAATTCTTGCGGTGTTAGGCTGAGTGATGTGCTTAGAATCTCTGGGAAACCTGAGGAGCCCAATTGTTTGTAAAGCCCAGAGTGAGTGATCAAGAAGAGCTAGACATTGGAGCTATTTCATTGCTGTATTCCACAGCCAGATTTGCTAAATATATTGATAAGGTCATCAGAACCAACATGTTAGCTTATGACATTCAGCTATGTTATTACTTTAAAATATGGAATGATAAATTTTAAATTTGGATCTTTCCCATTTGTACATGTTTACAATAGGTGCATTTATTTACCGTATATGATGCAAATATTTTATAGTGTTGAGAAATATAAGCACACATATATATTGTTGGCTAGTAGTACAAAGTGTGAATCTGTCTAGTCTTCTGAGTTACTTACCATGTGTGTATGTGTAGAGAGGCAGAAAATGTCCAAGAAGGTAACACACATCTAGGACAGAGGGAAGAGCAATTGGGGACTGGCCACCTTTCCTATTTGCTTGGAAACCTCTTAAAGAGGAAAGACACGGATGAAGAATAGAATGGCTGTAGTGTCAAAATTCTCCACTTTCTGCTGCTAGTTACCTACCTAACCAGCTCCCTAAGTCCAAACCCAGTCCCCAGAGCTTCTGAGTATTTGACAATTAAAAAGAAAGGGAGGTCTGTGGTCCCAAGCAGCAGGGCTGGGATCACGACTGTAGTCAAGGTAGAGAGCTATTATGATTAGTAGCCACATTGCTCCATGATCAATACTTGCTATTGGCTTATCTTTTCCTAAAGGTAGTCTTGTTAGAAATCTTATGATAAGGAGGATCACCAAAACCAGGTTTAAGGAGCAAGATACTTTCTGCACAAGAAGAGGCTGTTCTTGGGCTATTTTGAAGAACAAATGCCTAGAATCCCCAGCTAGAGAATATTAGCCACAAAAAAAGCTTCATTAAATGTTAAAATGGTTAGCTAAACTTGAAGAAAAAAAGTAGGAAAATTCCTGTATAAGTAGGTATGGGAACCATCAATACTGCTCATTGAACAGTCTATTCTTCTAATTTGAAAAGAACAACTATTTGTCATGGTTCTCGTCCTTGAGCTGGCAGTTACCTAATTAAATGCATATGAAATTCAAAAGGCTTTACTAAGGGACAGTAATTTTCCTGGGTTGTTTTTAAAGTTGCTGGGATGAAAGAATTACATTGAGCAGATAATGGATGGATTCTTCTATTGCGCATTGAGGTCCTGAATCGACTAATCACGCACTGGTTATTCATCAATGTGTGTTACTTTATAATTTGAAATTAAAGGCACAGTTTCCATTTATTGCTGACTCTAGGAGTATTTCTAGTTCTCTTTTTTTTTTTTTTTTTGAAGACCATGCCTGGGTTGAAAACTGCCCCTGGAAAAGACCATGACATAAATCAAAATAAAGTTTTGCCTTGGAATAAGTCATTGGGTATGGAAGGAGCACAACTTCATTATTGGTGGGTCTTTTATGTAATGTACTTAGTAAGTTCTACTTGAATTTTTTATATTTGTACTTGTTTTAATCAGCATTTTCATCTCTGTCATCAAAAGACCTGACAAAAGCAATGTAGAGGAGGAAAAGTTTGTTTGGGGTCATGGCTTCAGAGATCTCAGTTCATAGGCCAACTCCATAACACTGGGCCTGAGGTCATGACAGAAGGGCATGATAGAGGAAGGCTGCTCAGTATATGGCAACAGGAAGCAAAGAGAGGGAGAGGGAGAGAGCTCCACTATCAAGGACGAAATATAAACACCAAACACACTTTCTCAGTGACTATTTCCTCTAGCCACATCCTACCTGTCTACAGTTACCACCCAGTTAATCCATATCAGAGAATTAATCTACTAATTATGTTACAACTTTCATAATCTGATCACTTCACCTATGAAAATCCTTGTATTGTTTCCCACGTGAGCTTTTTGGGGACACCTCATATCTAAGCTATAATGGTACTCAATAGCTGGAGTGATTGTTTCTGTATCTTCATTGATCAATGTTTTGATTACTCCTTCTACGACTCTCACTTGCAAACCCATCACTGCCCCTTTCTGCCTTATTTGCACTTTCTGTCCCTTTCTGACCTATAGACTGCACTGCCAATGCTCCCTGATAGCTAGATTGAATATGATTGAATATGCTTGACTCGTGTTAGCTAGGTAGAAAATCAGAATTGGAGCAGAAAGAAGGTGGGCTCTCTTTTGCTTCTCCCTGATCAAGCATTGCAGTTGCAGTCGCTGCCTCTCATCCCAGTGCTCTGTGCCTGCTCCATCCCTCACTGAGCTCTCATATCACCATAGCATCCTTTGACCTTTGAGGCCTAGGGATGCCAAGGCTTTCTGCTGTTGCTTCTCTGAGTGTATCCACCTTCCTTGATTCTTTCAGCTACCTGCCCTTTCATTAATAATCCTTTTGTTATAGTTTCTTCATTTAAACCATCTGAACTGGATTTAGTTTCTTCTCAGTCTTTCATAGAGTAGAGATGGGTCATTCACTCAGAACATAGGAGTCAGTGTCAAAATTGGATGTTTTTAAAAAAAATTCCATATTCTTGGACTCTAACCCTCAAGAGCCCAAAAGGGAGGGCCAAGAATTTGCATTTTAAAGATGCTTTCAGATAATGCTAATATTTTGAGGCGTTCTGGGCTCTGTAGAAGGTGGGATACTGAGTATTTTGACTACCCATCCCTTTACCTCTATGAAATATATTCCCAATTATAGCAGAATTAAACTGATATTGTTCTGTTTCTCCATATTCATATGTTAGATGCAAATGCATATGCTTATCTGAAAAGAATTAGACCAACTCGTAACAGGTTGTTGGTTTACCTTCAAGGAGATCTTCTGTAACCAGTCTGGACAACTGCATGTTTTATTTACCAACTCTGCTTTTAAAATCACTTAATACCTGTTTCCTTCAAATAACTGGTAATAGTTGTCTTTTACAAAAGTCTGCTTTGTTCCAGAGTGGTAAATAGGAGAGCTGGTTGGTTTGGGATTATCATATTCATTCATGATAGGCAAGGCATGATCTGGATCAGGCTTGGCAACTATGATTCTCGACCACATTTTAACTACTGGCTAGTTTGTAAAGAAAGTTTTGTTGGAACACAGCCATGCCCATTCAATTATATATTGTCCATGGCTGTTCTTGCCCTCCTGTGTCAGAGTTAACTAGTTGCTGTAGAGATTATGGGGCTTGGAAAGCCTAAAATATCTGCTGTGTTACACCTTACCAAAAAAGGTGGCAGACCTTTGGACTAGATGTTGGGAATATATTGGTAAAAAAGGTGAGCATCATCCATCATCCACCAGTGGGGACACAGCAGTGAACAAAACAAGCCCAAATCCCTTCTCATGGAGCACATCTCATTGTGGGGGATAAACAAGGCAATAAAGAAGATAAGATATAAAACATATACTGTGTTATAGTCTAGGGAGACAAGGTCTAGGGAGACAAATGAGGGAAGGAACACAGGAAATGTTGCAGGTGCAGGGTGTTTTGATACAGTGGGGCAACTGGGGAGGACTCTCTGAGGAGGAGACCTTCAGCCTCATTTCCCCAGGGCAGTCTTGATTTCTTACATTTTCTACCTTGTTTCTCTCATTTGTCAATTAACATCACCAGATTTTACCGAATTTAAATCTAGAAGCTAGAAATGATTTTTCTCTTCTGGGAGCCCATGAGTAATAGAAAGCTGAGGGAAAACATGGCTTTGCAAAATTCTTCCTTTAGGAAATATTTTTTCACATTTCTCCCATAAAGAGAGATGTGTGTCACAGCACAGGAATATGTTCCACTCTGGCTTTGTTCCTTGGTCAGTCATTTCTATTGATTGCTCTGGGCAGGGGCAGAGAATTCTGTTGAGAGAGACTGTCCATCTTTCAAATGCATAGTAATTACCAATTGCTGTGAGATAATGTTGGGGGATATTGTGAGTATAGTTTTGACTTTGGTGAATTTATTGCTAGCTCATGGTCGAGTTCTTATCTGTTTTAAGTGATAGGAAGTACCCACACTAGATCACATTTGCATGGCAGTCCCCATTGCAAAATTTAACTAGAACCCTGCCATTACATGGCTGATGATTACATACATTTGGAAACATTTCAAGAACAATTATGTAGTCCAAACTGTAAGTACATTCAATAAAAGCATAACGTAACATCATTATGCTGTAAAGAGAATCTTCTTACTGTTCCCCTTTTCTACAGTAAATGCCTTGCTTGCAGAGCAGAGGACTTTGATTTAATTTTCTTCTGAAGTGTCCATTGTAGTTTGAAGCCTGTATTATTAATCTCCTTTTTGCTTTGGTTTATTACATTTAAGGTTTCTTCTACTATTGGAAATTTAGCTTCATATCTACATTATTATTTTATTCACCAAAATCTCTATTAGATTAAAAATAAAAAATATATTTTAGCAACAGAATAAATTTAGAGAGGTAAGAGTTTTTTTAAAAAAAACACCTCTCAAGACATTTCTATATCATCTATTATTGCTCTATAGCTATCAGTAATTAGATTTCTTTAAAAATAAATTTAAAATAAAACACTTTAGTGATGGGGAAATGCATTTAAGACATTTCAAGTCAGACTGTACTTAGAGATGTGGAAGGAAACTATTTTAAATATATCAGATGATGTCTAATGCTTATCTACTCCATAGTATTTAATTTATCAAAATTTTTAGTAACACTCTAAACTCAATATGAGGCTTATGGGGTTTAATAATAATAATTTAATTTGGGATCTTCTTTGCCTTCTAAAAACCCTCTGGCCACTTAATAGAATGCAATAAAGCATAATTGTAAAATATGTAGCATGCCTTCACATTTATACGTTTCCAGGGTATGCTTTTCTATTTTTAATCATTTATAAGATAATTTATGATGAACATGAAAAAAACTCCAATTTTTTATTTTATGTTTTCTTCCTTTCTCTCTCCTCCCCCCCTCTGATTTTGAAAACTAGAGGGACATATTAACACCATGGAAATATTCTGATCATCTTTGCATAACTTTTAGAGTTAATTCATAAATAATATCTAGAATGCTCATGGTTGTCATCTGACTTCATTGACGATTTCTATTCAAGAAAAAAGAAAAACCTTCTTAACTTCTTACCTTCAAAGAGATTTAAATCAGTTAATGTACTGGCACAGTGACCATGTTTATTATACAATATCATCAGCCAAGTAAAACAAGAAGACAGTTAAAAGTGATTATCTTAAAGGAAGCAAAAAACTAAGAAGAAAAATAATGAAGAATCTCCAGGTAATTAAATCAAGCCCTATAGTGGATGCATTTGCTCTCTTTCTGCTGTTCATTTCTAACTGTGCTTCAGGAGAAGGTCAGAGGCGGACTTCATCTCCTTGATGCCATTTCCACCACAGCAACTCTATAGACATTTGTTCTGACAATCACAGAGTTACTGAGATCTCCAGAGGCAGCCTGGCTGGTCATTAAGAACAGAGACTCTGGGGTCACATACCAGGGATCAAATAAACTGGCTGTTCCTTACTAGCAGGGAGACTGGGCAGATTGCTTAACCTCTCTGTGCCTCACAAGTTCATTATGAGGAATATTTGAGTTAATACGTTTTAATTCCTGAATTTAGTTGTATTTGAACACCTGGCATATCCTAATGCAACTGGCTGTTCATCATCGGCATCATCATTAAGTTGTTATTGTTGGTAAGATTTCATTTGAATAAAAGATTCTGTAACTCAGAGCAAAATTGAAGACAGTGCCCTAAACCCATATTTCTGGCAAGCTTGGACAGTTATTTCCTTTTGCTTCTTTCAGCACTTTTCATTAGCTGGTGTGGCACCTTTCTTACTAATCTTTCTCATAACAGAGAACACAAGCCCCAAGCTCAGGGGCTCTGGCAGAGATACCTTCCAGCAAGAATCTAACTTCCCTTTTGTTTAAAGGTTAACAGGATTAACTCTAACTGCAGCAAGTGATACTGGTTTTCTAGTGTGATAGAGATAGAATGTTTCCATTTAAATAAGTAATTTAAGGACAAACTGAGCAGGCATAAAGAAAATAGACAGCAGATGATGGAGATGCACGGATATAACCAAAACCTGAAGATGACTGAAGTTGGGGAACTGCTTCCTGTGAGCTCAGTCTGTCCCTGAGGAGTCCAGAGACTTCAGTGTGTCCTGACCTTGCTTCTAGACTGTAGTGTAGCTTGAGACAGGTGACCTCTCTGAGTTCATTTTTCATGTTTTGTTGGGACGCTTGCTTATTGAGGCCTGTCTGTAAGGTGACCTGTGAAAGTGTCCCTCCCTCAATAAGTACTCTAAATTGTCCAGTGGGAAACTTTTAGCTTTGAAATTATCATTCATTCATTATCCATGTGATTGGCAAAGTGAAAATAATGAGGAAACATAGTCAAGCAGTTAGACATCTGACATGACGTAGGTAGAATCATCAAATTTCACAGATCCTAAAGCAATGATTGCCAGTAGTGTCTTGAGGAGGTTCCTTGAGGCTGCAGTAGGAAGATACTGGGAGGCTTAACTGTAGGACTTTAGGACATTTCATTGTTTTGTAGGATTTTCTTGGGGGAGTTGGAGGTATGAGAAGGGGTGGGAGAATATTCTGCTTCCATCCCCCCAATTTTAAAGTTCAGACTTAAATATTGAATGTTAAATTTCATATATAGCTTTGTTGCTGGTCTTATAAACAACCTTTCTATTCCCTCCTTTAATTCAATATTTGATGTATAAGGAACATCCCATTTAAACATTTTCTTCCTTTCATAATTTGGAAAGTCTCAGTTTAGGATATCTTTTTCTGATCATATTTTGTAGCTGTTGCAGTTCCTGTCTTTGTAATGTGATAATCAAGGGAACAAAAATAGCACTTCCTCCTCTGCCTTCCTCCTTTATGAGCTATAATGACAGTTTCTGGGAATATGGCATCATGGCCGACCTTGTGATCATGCAATTTATTTATTAATGTTTTCCCAGTTGAACTGTGCATGTGCTACCTTCCAAGTAAGAAGGGTGGAGACAGGCTATGGGGGGATCCAGAAGTAATGCATTATATCTGGAGCGGCAGCAGCTAAATTCTTGACTCATGACCTGTTTACTAATTATATGATCTTGGAAAAGTCAGTTTTTCTCTCTCTAGACTTCTTGTGAATAAAATAATGCAAGTTGGTAATGTAGTGCTAGAGTTGCCTCCAAGGTGAAGGATTTGATGATTTCCTTTGTATCTTTTGGTTCAGACCTTCATTGGTCAACTAGACTTTCCCTGTAACCCTTGCTAAGTTAATGGGATGCCACATGTGGTGGCATATGTGAAAGGCATGTCATGTATTCAGGTATTTATGATGCCAGTGTGATGTACTGTTACTGAGAAACACAAGTTTCAGTCCTGATATACTCCAGGAGCTCTTGAAATGTAGGCCAAGAGTTCCACACATTGAGTGGGCATCCTAATTACCCCCCCAAAAATAACTAAACTAATTGTCCCTTGTGAGAACAGCAAGATGGCACCATCTTGAAGCAGAGAAACAGCCCTTACCCGATGTTGAGTCTGCTGGGGTCTTGCTGGTATTGTTTCTGGCTTTCAGAACTCTGAGAAATAAATTTGTTATGTTTTTTAATAAATTACCCAGTCTAAGATATTTTGTTAAAGCATCCTCAGGCAGAAATCTTTTCTTTATGTTTGAAGGAAGTCCTTGGATTCCTACAGTTTCCTCACAGGCTTTCGAGTTCCTTTGTCACTTCTTAGTTCTAGGACCTGAACCAAGGTTTTTTCATTTCTCAGTGCTTGATTCTTCATCTCTACAGTAGGGTAATCCTTCAGGTTGCTATAAGAATGTAATGGGATATTGACTGTCCTTTCTTGTCTCAGTGGGTGCCACGTAGGGTATGTTATTGTCACTGTAACATTGGGTTGAGGAACCCTAAGTGCATAAAAAGAAACAACCAAACATGTTTTGGGTAGCCCTAATCACAGATAAAAAGTTGAAAGACTTTTTTTTTTTTTTTTCTCATTCTCACTAATATTTGTAGCCCTGTCTTTATTCTGGCCATATCATTAGATTTGGTATATAATTGAACATGTTTTATTTAAAACATTAGTTAAATGGTGATCATTATGATTTGGGTTTCAATTGAGTCCTTGAGGCAATATTTGCTGATATAAAAATATTAGGTAATTTTAAAGAATTATCAGAAAGGTTAAATATTAATGTTCCTCTATTGCAAATTTATATCTCCCTAATTATAATTATCCATCTTTTCTTTTAAGTTACTTGTAATTTTAAATAAATTATAGGACAAGTTTCATAGAAATCTTTTTTTTTGCAACTTGATTGGATGTTTTTGGGTCAGTAACTTTATCATTCTTTGAAGATTTATGTGAATGTCTGAAATTGATACCAGGAAGATAATTGCCAACCAATTCAAATGTAACATTCAGAGCTTATAGTCTTTCTCCCAGTAAAGTGATTGGACAAGGATTAAGATTTGAATTTAAATCAGAGTAAAAGATATTATACTTAGTGGTACACCTATTAAAATACTTCTCAGCAATAATTAATGGTATAATTAAAATCCTAATTTTTTTCCCTCTCCAGTTAGCTATTTTTGCCACTTGTTTTGACCACTTTGAGGTTTAACTGTGACACTTAAATCTGATTTTGAGGTTTTTTTTCCCAAAAATATTTTCGTAACCACCTCCTTGTCACATTAACATTGCTGTTATCCTTCCTCATCACCCCTCTTTTTCTTCTGTGGACATATTTTCTTCTAGAATCTTATACAAAAATAAAGTTAAAATAAAGGAGAAGTTTAAAGATGTTATTTTTTCTCTATTTACAAACAACACAACAGTGAGAAAAGTACTTGCGTAAATTTCTCTGAATGTAAAAAGTTTATTTAAAATGGTTTAAAATATGAACTGGGTGGTACATAAAAACTTTAGAGATCTTGTGTGGGAGAAATTCATAGCTGAAGTGTCATCCTATAAAGCACTTTACACTGAGGTACCAAAGGAACTTCCAAGGGATTGAATTTTTGTGAGAGAGATGTTATCATGTACCTTCTTAATACATCATACAAAGTCAGTCCCCTATATATTTCCCTCCTATATAGAATCCTGTTTTGTGTGGGCATCTACCCCTTTCCCATGTTATTAAAAGAAGGTGACTCCTCCAGAGTCACCAGAACTGAAAAGACCAAAAGTCATGATCAACAAGTTATGATCCCACAGTATCTCTGGAAGTTTCCACAATGATCCCTTTATTCATATAGCCTCACTATGGCCATGCTACTGTTTGAGTTGGGCCTTTTGTTATTCTTGCCATGGACTTGTATGTGCTCACAAGTCAGATTCCTGTATCTTCCTGTAAACAGTCTGTACATTCCAGAAACTCTGATGCATTTCTTTGGTACCACCTTGATGTCTCTGCCTTATTATCCCAATCTATACAGCACTCCATCATCTGCTGTACTCAGTGGTTTTCTTTCCCCCTGTTTCCCCTAAGAAGCATCACCTTGTCAGAATGTATACTCAGTTTCAGCAAAAATCAATTTTACATATTGATCAGAACTTGTCAGCACATCCTTTGAAGGTTTACTGTGCACCATTTGGTTCTGCCATACTAGTTGGGAACCTCTGAACAATCCAGGGGAAGGTGGTGGGTGAGTAGGTGGGTAAATAAGTAACAAATGAACTGATTTTCAAAAGTCAGAGACTGTAGTAAGCTCCAAAGTGACTGCCGAATAGGTCTATATCCTAATTCCTGGAAACCATGAATATCACCTTATGTGGCAAAAGGGATTTCTGAAAATGTGATTAACTTAAGGATTTTGAGTCTGGGAGATTTTCATGGATTACTTGGGTAGGTTCAATGTAATCAGAAAGGTTTTCATAAAAGGGAGGCAGAAGTCACAATCAGAGAGTGTACTATGTGTCAACAGAACCAAAGATTGGAGTGAGGTTCATAGGCAATTGGGGGTGGGGCCCTAAACCAAGGATGACAGGCAACCAATAGAAGAATCAAAATAAGTAGATTCTCCCCATTGAGCCTCTTGAAGGAACCATCTGGACCAACAACTTGACTGAAGCCCAGTGAAACCGACTTGGCACTTTTGGCTTCTAGAACTGTAAAATTTGTCTTACTTTTAAGTCACTAAATTAATGATAAGTCATTATAGCAGCAATAGGAAACTACAGAGATTCAGAATCTTCTAAAATGTGAGTATTGCACTACAGTTTTGCTGGCTTGAGTCCAAAGCTCTCTGCATCCCATCACGTGGTCAGGATGCCAACAGTTGTGGTCTTGACCCTTCCAATGACATTTATTTGTTGTGATAAGGCCCAAAGGACCAGGGATTTAGAAAGAATTTGGTTGACCTATTTCTATTTTCTTAATTTTTAATTATTCCCCTCCCCAAATGGATTCTTTCTGTGAAGGAATGTTTTTTCACCTCCAGATACCTTTTTCTGCAAATTTACTCATCATTTCTTTTCTCTGATTTTTGTTTTCATTGAGTCAATGCTATTTCTTTCAGAGAAGATAAATAAGACTGTCTGAGGTTGACTTTGACTTGCCTTTTGCTGATTCTTTTAACTTACAAGGAAAAAGGCAGGCACTGTTTGCTTCTTATTGTGATTTTTTTTTTTTAAATCCTCCAACCTACTTATGTTCCAGAAAGGTCCTACACTGCTTATTGCTCTGTTGGAGTATGATATTTGGTGAGCTTTGTTTAGGTGCCTAGATGGAAGCTTAGACTTGTTCCAGCAAGCATTAGTATTCTGTAATGTCTGTGTTGACAATCTCACCCACTTCGTAACTGTCACATTAGCACACTGATTCAGTGATTGAGAAAATTACATTTTAATATTTTTATTAACAGCATTTTGTGAGATTCCACCTAACACAAAGTACAGATTTGCAGGTTTCCAATAGGTAACTGTTGTAATATTCCATGAAATCTGAGGGTACATAGTAAGCAATAGAAAAATCTGTCCAGTAACAGACGAATTCTGACAGACCATTTGGTAAAGGGATTGCTTCATTTTGATATTTGCTTCTTTGCTCGTTTATCAATTACAACCATTACAAATGTCAGTCCCAGGATAAATGGAATCCTTGGGAGAGCTTAGTTATAGCTGCATTTGTTACAGGGATTGATTTTCAAAAGTCCTTAATTAGATTTTGTTTTGTAGGTCTTCACACATACCTATGAGGAAAAAAGGAATGTAAATTGGCACAAGTATTTGATTTTTAAGAACATATAATATTGAATAAGAATGGAATCTAAAAATGCAAGACTGTATATTATCCACTTAAAATTGACACATTTCTGGAACAACAATATAGTTTGCCCTGAAATTTATTATCATTAGATTTCTGTACAGCTATGGTTTACAAATTTTATTATGAATAAAAATCGTTTGGAGTTGCTTAATAAAATATTTGTTTGTGGATCTCTCACCCTAGAGATTTTGTTTTAATCCCTTAAGAAAGAGTCCCGGCTGGGCATGGTGGTACATGGCTGTAATTCTACTTACTTGGAAGGATTAGGCAAAAGGGTCCTAAGTTTCAGGTCAGCCTCTGCAATTTAGTGAGACCCTGTATCAAAAGTAAAAATAAAAGGGGTTGGGGATGTAGTTCTGTGGTAGAGTGCCTCTGGGTTTAATCCTTTGTTGAAAGAAAGAAAGAAAGAAAGAAAGAAAGAAAGAAAGAAAGAAAGGAAGGAAGGAAGGAAGGAAGGAAGGAAGGAAGGAAGGAAGGAAGGGAAAGGAAAGGAAAGGAAAGGAAAGGAAAGGAAGGAAGGAAGGAAG
>JAJEJO010002430.1:445313-484859 GCA_020662805.1 Glaucomys volans
GGAGGGAGGGAGGGGCTCCGCATCTCTCTGTTGAGCAAGCTTTATAGAAAACTCAAAAATCCTTAGTCTGCAATTGAAGAAACATCACTATATATATTCATTGGTGATCAAAATATTGAGTGTATACTATGAAATTATTTTTAAGAAATTTCTTAGCCTTTTCAAGTCTTTTCAGAAAAAGAGTTGTTGGAAGCATGGTTTGCCTATGTAAAAGGTACTGAGATAAGTTACAGAACACTTTGGGAAAAGGCTTAATCAGTTTTGAGTAGGTCTATCACAATTGTGAGATTCTTGAATTTGTAAGTGATGCAAACAGCATCCTTTAGATGTGGCTGTAATGCATTTAGCTCAATGACAAAGAAACTAGTAGACATTTTCATAAGACATACTGACTGAGAAATAGCACATGTTGCCAGTGGTTTGATCTGCATACACTTAGGATTTTATAGTTTGCATTTTTTGCTTATTCACTTGTCCTAAATGCTTAATGAATAGGCTCTAAGGCTTTAATTTTCAACCAATCCCAAGTTTATTACTAAAGTTTATCAAGCAATAAACACACTATTACACTTAGACTGTCATGTTTTTATAAAGCAGTTTATAAAAGGTGACATCTGGCAAAGAGGCAGATCTATAAAAATCATGCTGGTGGATGTAGTGTCATTTTTTCTGCCATACACCCAGAAAGAGTAATATTATTTTGACACACACATACATCCCACTGTCAAGTTTCTATTTTTATAGTTAGCTTACTGCACATATCCTTAAGCTATACAAAACCTTTGGGCTAATGCAAAAAGTGACATTTCTGCATATTTATTACAATGCTATTTTAGAGGTTGACTTTGCCTGATAGGATTTTTCCAAGAACAATGTCATGTTCATGACAGTAGACATTGTTGAGAACAATAATGTTGTGTGGTTAGTCAGGGAAGGTCACTCTGGAAGGACAAATCATAAATAGCTTAATGTGGCATGATTATTTCTCACTATCTGCTAGATACAGGGGGAGAAAGAGCTATAAATTAACCTGGGTGAGAAATTTCATAAGTAGTCAGAATCTGCACTAACACTCTACTATACCTATGCCCTACCCAGAGATCCAGCAACTTTCTAGTGAGGTTTATACCCAAGAGAAATGAGCATGTTTATTTACCAGAAGAATGTACAAGAATGTTCATAACAGCTTTATTCATGACATTCCCAAAACTGGAAGCAACCCAAATGTCCGTCAACAGCAGAATGGATAGTTTGTGGTATACTTATAAAATGTAATGCTTTACAGTAATCAAAACATAAGCAACATTCAGAACTCACAGACAGCATATTGGATGAAAGAATGTAGACACTGAAGCATATGTTCTATATTATTTCTTGCACAGAGGTTCAAAAACACATCAAACTAATCTGTGAAGTTAGGATTATGGTTACCTGTGTGTGCAGTGAGGAAGGGGAGGGATTTACTGAAGGTAGTGTCTGGGAATGGGTAGAAGGAGTTCTCTGGGATGATGGAAACATTATGTATTCTGATCTGGGTGGTGGTTGCATGTGTGTCTACATATACAAAACTGCATAGTTGTACACCTAAGATTTAGCCCTCTTTCATGTGTATTCTGGCTGATATGACAACTCCAAAATTAATAGCTGAAAACCACTTATTATTACTGTGTTTCCCAAGGTCATGGGCCAGGGATTGTCACAAGGCACTTCAGATTAAACAGCTTACCAGAGTTCCATAGTGTCTGGATTCTCAGCTATGATGTCTTGTGTCTGGAGGTTGGGTAGACGTCTCTCTCTGCCTCTCCACTTGGCTGCCTTGGGCATTTTCGTAACATTGTGACATCAGGGTGGTCAGATTTCTTACCTCAGAGAAATTCAGGCTTTTAAAGGTAGTGTTTTAAGAGAGTAAGTAGAAACATTAGTTCCTTAAGTCCTGGACACAGTGAGTTCTGCTGAATAGTACTGAAAATACTCCTGGGCCCGTCATACTCCAGTACAGCAATGTTAAGTGGAAGGAATGTTACAGATTCTGTAGCTATCTTTAATTGGCCACACAGCATGTATGTTACATCACAGTTAAAAAGTTTTAGGTCAAATTAGTCTCATTACTCTCTAAACTTAACTAAATTTTTATTTGAGTTTATAAAATTTGAGTCCAATTCTGAAAAACATAAACAGCAAAAGAAAGTCTCCATTTGAAATCCCAGTTTCTGTAAGATATTTCATACTTCTTCATTTTCTTTTGAGGTTGAAAGTTCTATGGCTTTTTCTTATTTTATTTGATGTTTCTGGGCTTTGAGTTTTATTTTATCCAGGCTTGGGTGAACTTAGACTTTTATTTAATCATTCACGGCCTAGAGTTAACTGTCAGATTGAAGTCAGATAAGGCTTCTGATACCACTGAAATCCTTTACTCCTTTTGATTTATGGGTAATGAATTTGCCCTCTATAGTCAACGTGTGATTTTTCAAAAAAGAAATCTTATATCTCTTATTAATCATCTATCAGAAATATGTTGCCCAACAGGCCTCTTTGTGAAGCTCCTTATTAAGAGACAAGAGCAGGACAGCTGCTTTTATGCGGTGAGACTTTGTATGAGATTGACTAGCAATGTTTATTCAAGCTAAATAAAGCCAGTGTGAAAGTGAGCCTTTTAAACTATTCGGCTTTATTCGAACGTGACACTGATGTAGACAGCTTGGGAAAGCAGTGTGTGCACATAGAGAGCTGCATTATCAAACGTATCAAAAGGTTTCAACACTAGTGTTCCAAATACCTCTAGCACAGATAATTACTATACCCTTGCCTGGCATAATTTGGGCCAAGAGTGGCTCGTAAGCCTGATCTTTAAACAAGATTGTACATCTCATTTGAAGAAGTTTGTGAGGCCATAGCTCAATTTTGTGCCAGGAACTTCAAAGTTCATTTTACAGAGTCAAGATTAGAAAGATCTAACCTCATCATCTCAGATTTTCTTTTTAATTAATTGCAAAATGCTATCCTTTTGCGCCCCCAGGAACTCAGATAGGATTTATGCAGTAATTCCATATCACCATATTTTCAAGACTCTGCTTTCATTTGTCACTTAAAGAGCTTTGCGGTATATAAAGCCGTCAACCCGGCACCACAGTACTATCGCTTTGTCAAAAGAGAGTTGTTTGCACTTTGTGTGACAACCTATTTGTATAAAGTGCCTGGGTTTGAACTAAATATACCACATGCAGTCTAAGTTAGATGTGATGAAACTTTGTTTTTAGCTGTCATCGTTAGCCAGCTCACTTTGCTTCCCACTGGCCTTGGAACTCAGCCCCCATATTCTGCTAATGTGACTGTTTTTAACAGATCCCTTTAGTGTAGACAATATAAATGTTCATGCCACTTCAGAAGCACATAATTTTACAGAGCTGGATTTTGACACATTCGTTTCCTCTGCTGATTTTTGACTTCTGAATATTGTAGTGTTTACAAAAACATTTATTAAGGAAGGTTCTAATGTTCATATCTGTCTATATATTTATATCATAGGTAATAACTGAAGCATGTATGTATGTGTGTGAATGGTAAACATGTGTGAGACAATGACTCTGGTAGGAGCCTGAGCTCAGGAATTGACTGGATTCTAATCCATGTCCCTTCACTCTCAAATAATTTGATCTCGGGGAAAACAAACTTGTCAGTCTATTTCTTCATCTGTAATCTGGGAGAAATCACACCTACCTGCACTGAGTCTTATACGAACACCAGTAAATTGCAGAGTTCTTATTACTATCAAAATTAGCACATTTTCTCTGAAGTAAGTTGAACTGGATTTCCCTGTGAAAGATTGTGTATTAAACAATATCTACCTGGGTGGACCTGGATTACATGCCTGTAATCCCAGTGACTCAGAAGGCTGAGACAGGAAGTTTGGAAAAAAAAAAAAAAGGGCTGCGGATGTAACTTGGTGATAGAGTGCCCCTGGGTTAAATCCCTGGTTCTAAAAAACCATTGTCAAGAATTGTTCATATTCAAATTGTTAACAAACCACACCCACATATGTACATATACATATGTATGCATGCACACATATATATACATTTATATGTGCATACATATGTATGTTTATGCACACATATATATTGAATATCATTTTCATGTAGTTGATCTTGAGCATAAGGCCTACCCTTACTCAGATGCAGAGTTTTTATTATTTTTGTCAAAGGTGATCGACAGGCTGGCACTAATGATTTCGATTTCACCTGCTCCAAATGCAAAACCTCAGATCTCATCCAGACTTATTCAATCAGAAACTTCCTTTCAACCTTTGTTTTTACACTGAAGTGTACATTTCTGGTAGAATGATCATAAGTTTTTGAGTTGGCTCTGATGGAGTTTTTAAAAGGCTCTTAGCCTTGCTCTTTAGTAAGAAATACATTTTATGTAAGTAGCATGCATGTTCATAAGCACATATAACTAAAACAAATTTCACTAAAAAAAATTTTGTGCCCTTGCAAAGTGGTCTGATTTTTTTAAAGAAATTGTATTTCAGTATAGAACCTGTTGGTCATGGCCTAGTAAGTAGATTTTATTATACAGTTTATGCAAGGAACTGTTGGACTATGTGATGTTGGGCAAGTCATTTTTAAACTTCTTAACGAAGCCTTGATTTTCCTTGATTGCACGAATGTGTGTGTTGTATTGATTGATTTCAAATGTCTGTTATCTTGAACAGCTTGTGATGCTCTATGAAATGTGAAAATCCACCCCTGGGCCACACATCAAAAAGGGCACGTTTATTGGCTATCCTGTGTTTTAAGGAGCAGGCCTGAAGGAGCATGTCTAAACAGTGGTTCACGAACCACAGCTTCTGCATAATAAAAACTTACACCTCAGAGTGATAGACAACATGGAGCAGGTTCTAAACATGTGTCATTATTAAAACAAAACAAAACAAAACAAAACGTAACAGTAAGTTTTTTAAAATGTGCATGGTTTGTTAGCATATAACTAAAATATAATGAACTAATTCCTTTCCCTGCCTAATACACAGTAAGAATATTAAACAGTCTTGTGTGTGTGGTGGGAGTGGATGTTAATTACACAGTAGAGAAACCAGGCAACATCTTGACCAGTGATCAAATTACATCACCAGCAATAGGCAAATGGACACTTGTGTGCCTCTTGATGTGGTACTCTGAGAAGGAAGCACCATAACCAATATGGTGTTCATGTGGGGAGGAATACATAACATGAATTTCATTTGGGGGACACATCAGAGAAACCCCAGCTGAGGTATAATGTGTTGGGAATGAGGATACATTGTTTGAAAAAAACAAAAAAGTCATAACATAAGGTTGGAGATTAAAGGAGACTAAAGAGACATGAACAGTAAATGAGATCTTATGCTCTCTTTTGTACTGAGGACAGAGAGATGCCATAGGGACATCATTGGATTAATTGACAAAATAGAAAAACAGAAGATGGTGGATTAGATTAAATTTCACCATTGTTACATTTAGTGAAGTTGGTAAGTATTGTGGAGATAAGAGAATATACTTTCTCTTCAGTATGCATCAAATGAACCTGATTTCCAGGGACAGGAAAAAATAGTGTGTGCATAGAAAAAGTAAGCAAGAGGGTATACAATGATCAGCAGATAGGGAGAAAGACCAACAATTGATGACTCTGGGGTGTACACAGATACTCCTTATATTCCCATTCTTGTAGCACATAGATACGTTTGAAATTAATTTCAAAGTAAAATTATTAAAAAAGTAAGTCCTTTGTTTTCTTTCTCTCCTATAATCAGCATCCTGGGTGTTTCAAGAACACCTAGAATAGTGTACCTTATGGATGGCGTTCATTAAGGGCAAGTTAGATGGAACTGCAGTCTCCAGAATTGTCTCATTTTGTTGCTGTTAGCTCGCTCCAGAGACCCAAAAGGAGAGGCCTGGATTTTTCACCTACCACCCCAGTCCTCCACCTTTTTTGGTCTGTTCCTCTTCTCTCAGTGCCTATCCCTGGGCCAAGGTTTATGGTTGTGGTGATTTGACTGGCTTCTTTGGTTCTATTAGTTTTTCTCACTTGTCCTTTGACTTTCCTTAACCTTTACCCAGTTCTATTCATGCTTCTTGCCCAGTAAACTAAACCCTCACAAATTTTAACACCAAGTTCCTTGGAGAGCCGCATTCCCTTTTGATTTTGAAGAGCACATAGTACCCCCTGAAAACCCCTGCAGAAGAGACATTCAGAAAGGATCATATGTTTGGATATATCAGGGGATCGAGAACCTTCAAATCACAGGTCATGAGCTCCATAGATGTCCCAAATCACACAATAACATTTTTCCCCTTCCTTTTTTTCTTCCCATTGCTGTGGTCTCCCTTTCCCATACCAGGGCATTGTTAGAGGTTTAAATAAAGGTTGCTTTTGTGTGCCTGCCCTGCCCACATGATTGGATTCCAGAGCAGTAGTCCCTCAGTAATTATCAATTATCCTATGAAGATGTGTCCTTGTCCTCAAGGAGTTGCAATCTTGTTGATAAAATGAGACACTTGATTGTGAAACCAACCAAAAGTGCATGTGATTAAGTACATTGAAAAAATTACAGTGAATCATATATGCTAGGAAGCTGGGTGACCAGGAGACCATCGTGACTGTGGCAGCTGGAGCTGAGGGGAGAAGCTTGGAGAATGGGAAGAGCATGTCTCCCAGGGTCTGTAGGAGTCAGTCAGTGACTCTGTAGTGAAATAAAGAACAAACAGGAAAGGAAGCCAGCAATGAGGGGTGGGTCTCAGATACCTGAAAAATGAGACCTCAGGTCTGAGGAGGATGGAGGCATTGCTCAAACTCTCAGGTTGAATTTTCACAAAAGCTTCAATTTAGATGTCGTCTGATATTTCCAATATAGGAGACTTGCAGAAATGCTCTAGTGGGAATGCTAAAAGCCCTCTGTTATCACCTCCCTTATACTTTGACTTTAAAAAATTAGTCTGTCATAACTGTTCTAATGAGTCTGCATTTTAAAGCATTCAGACTGTCTTATGTTAAAATAGACCATTTATTTTGGACCACTTGTCTCAGTATATTTTCAAATTACACTGAGAGACCCCAAAGTGGAAATGGAGCCAGATGTAGTGGTACACCCTATAATCTCAGCAACTTGGGAGGCTGAGGCAGGAGGATTATAACCTCAGCTGCTTAACATGACCCCATCTCAAAATAAAAAAGGAGAAGGGCTGGGGATGTAGCTCAGTGGTATAGCATCCCTGGGTTCAATCTCCAGTACCACACACAAAAAAGTGGAAGTGGAGGTCTCTCCTATCTGTTCAGAGGTTCTGTCCACCCCACCCACTCTCTAATGTAATCTTCTTACAAAACATTTCATATACCTGGTAAGGTTGATTTCCCTTCAACTGACACCTGACTCCCTGACACCTCCCCTTATCCCCAAGATAAATGGTTCCAAACCTTTCACAGCAAGCAAAGTTGGTGTTTAGTTTATCGGTAATTAATTGCTAGCACTTCCCTGACGAAACATAATGGAACTACAGAGCAGTCACTTAGAAAGGGAAACAACTGTCAATTATCACTCTAATGAATCCTGTTTACCAGAGGTGAGGCACAAAGACTCCAAGCAGCCTGGCTGGTGCACAACCTTCTTTGCATGGAAAGCAGAGGCCTTAAATACTCCATTTTTGTTCTGGCTGTGTGGTTGTGGGTAGTCATTCTCAAGACCAGGTTTCAAAGTGGCTTCAGCTCTGGATTACAGTACAGAATTCTGGAACTATTCTCCAAGCTAGTGATTAATTCCTCTCATTTAATAATGGCATATGAGTGAATAGAAATAGTCATTTCTCTTTATTTACATTTTGTTAACTTAATTCCTATGTTTATTAATGTATTTTGCTACTGGGGATTGAACCCAAGGGTGCTGTACCACTGAGCCACATCCCCAGCCCTTTTGAAAATTTTATTTTGAGAACAGGGTCTTACTGGGTTGCCCCTGATGACCTTGAACTTGTGATTCTCCTGCCTCAGCCTCCTGAGTGGCTGGAAGAAACAGCCATTTCTAACATTAAACAATTTAAATAGCGTATTTGTGGTGATAAGTTATTGAGATGATCATGGCAGTGGTGAGATGGATGTCGTTTGTTCAGTCATATGTAACACAGGTCCTATGATAAACATTTCATATTTATCATATCATTTTTCAAAACAATCATGTATGCAAGCAATTTGCAAAAAGATAAATTCATGGCTGTGGGTAAATATAAAATGGACACATCAAGATTTTATTTAGCTCATTAATTGATGAAAGGGCCAATATAGTGTTAAAAATCAGCTTGAAGAGTGCATGAGAGGCATATTTGCATACACATAATATGCGATTTGATGGATTGTTGGGTTAGATGATGAAATGATAGTGTCCTACTTGTCCATAACAGTCCATACAGATTATTGTTGCTGCTAAAAGTTGTAAAGAAGCTCTATAAATAGAAAATCAAGTTCAGTGGTGGGAATATTACACTACAGGGACACAGTAAGCTCAATGACCTATTTCCAAGTTTCAGGTGACTTTTCTATAACATAGATACTATTATAATGGACACATTACAAATGAAGAAATCAAGGCTTTGTGAGGCTCAGTGACTTGCCCAAAGTTATAGTAACATGGACTGTGACTGATTGAAGTCTGACTCTATACTGCTGAGCCTGTTGTGGTGAACATAATGAATTCAGTCAACATATGGATTTAGGTTTCACTCCCAAGGACCTTGGGCAAGTGTCCGAGCAGCACCCTTGACTTCTCTGTCATGGTTACCTTGAGAGTCTGGGCATGGCAGGATCTAAGCTCCAAAGATCATGACAGAGAATCTTGATCTAGGGTTATCTGAGCCCAGGAATGGTAAGAATCTTTCTCTGGCAACAAAACAACAGTATACTATAGTTGATAAAATATTTTTCCCTGCCATTTTTATAATCGGCAAGACTTTAAAGATTCATGGATCCATGATACTTGTAGCAGGTGTCTTTTAAAAAATGAATTCAAAGTAAATACCAGTATCACACAACACATTGTGGAGATTTTTGTTTGGGGTGAAAATCCATACATAGCATTTGAAACTTCCTTGAACTTGTGTTGCCCTCCATCAGGAAAAACAGATTTTAAACATTCAGGATTTGTATGGATGTTCTTTCACTGCTTTGCTTTGGGAAGATGAGGCATTACAGGTGTTTTTGTGAGTCTTGCCTTTTGGAATAGGGAGCGCTGAACTATGGAAATCAGCGGTCAAATGATGAAGTAGTGTGTGGCTAGTAAATTTCCTCCCTAGTCAGTCTTCCCTGCAGATGTTACGATGGTTTGAATTCTCTGAGCAGCAGCTGCACTACAGATGCAAGTCTATACTGTGTTCCTATCTGTGAAAAAAAGTCTTATTGAAATCAGCATTTAGTTGCTTGGATGCATCAATAATTTATGTGTATTCTCTTATCTTTATTGTGTGCAGAAGGATATATCTGTGTCAGAAGAGGACATGGATTCTTGATTTGGAAGTCTTTAAAAACACATTAAACTAACTCGTTCTGCCTTCACAGGAATTGTGTTAGATTTTTGCCCCAAAAGAAGTACAGCATGTAGGTATTATGGTTAGGATGATGGAAAATACTCCTGTTATCAATCTTTTATGATTTTCTTGTTATTATTGGTAATACAAACAATATGTCTGTACTCTCTGAGAGATGACAAGCACTGAGTATATTTTTAAACATGGCAAGTGTGCTTAGTACTCCTCCTACATAGTTTCTTAAATCTGTAAAATCATGTAACGTATTTGTTTTTTATTTTATATTTAGAATTGCTTCATGAATTCTTTTACCATACTGTAAAGAATTACAGAGAAACCCCTTTTACCACTGCATATGTAATTCTTGGGAGGGATTATTGTAGAGATCTGTCAAATGGTTGAGCAGTTGCTTCTAGGGGAAATAAATGGACTGAAAAAATAATTAAAGGAATTGGGGGACTCTCAGTCCACAAATATCTAACAGGCATGATAACAATATCTTGTTAAGTTGTGTTGGGATTCTCTAAAATCTGTTCTACAGTTTCTACCTTTATGGAAAGGCTACAGACTGGGTTTAGTATTTTAGCTAAAATTTCTATTCCACATATCCTTGAGTACCTCAAAGCAAATATGTTTTGTATTTTACTCTTTGTTCCCATCAGAATGGGACTTAAGACACCAGTGATATACTGCAGAATGTATTGACCTAAGGGAGATAGATATGTTTTCTAATTTTAACTTCTTGGGAACTTTAGTTGATGTAAATTCTCTTTGTTATAGTTTGCCAAGCTCTGTGTACTCTAGTTCTAATGAAAAGTCGGACCAAGTCAAGGAAAGTGTCTGGAGGTAATGAAATTCTCCTCTCCATTTGTGTCTGTTCTGCTTCATAGAAGTGATACATCTTAAACTTTAACATTTAAAAACCTTTCATGAAGACATACTGCAGTGCTAAAAGTAGGTTCTCCTTGGAAAATAGTGGAATTATGTTTTAACTATAAAATCATTAACTAACAGAATTTGCTTTCTCCAGAATACAACTTTTTAAATTAGTCATCATGACCTTTATAAACATTCAAAATTAAGGTAGAAAATAAGCAATGCAGTCTCATTAAATTTAATCAAGTTCAATAAAAATTCTAAATTTAAAAACTATCTTCATAAAACAGTGTGTTATCACCAAAGCATTAAATAGTGCATTGGTGTTTAAAATTATTAAAAATTACTAAGTATCCATTTAGAACAAAATTTATTTTATGATTACAGACACCTTCCAAACAAATCGACAGTCGATTGCAATGCATTTTGAGATGTAAAAGCACCATTAATTACTGTTAATGGTACTTCTTTAATGTATGTAAATGTATCATCTGTACCAGAGCTCTTAGCAGTTATTTCTTACTTCTTGCTAGGCAGTTTAAAGATCTTAATTTATTAATATTTGCAACAAGTAGAAAATAAACATGTTGTTTTGATGAATGGCGATTGGCGACACACTGTGTTTGGACTGAGAGTAGATATTAGCTTGCTGGCAATAACTCATGGCCCTGCATGAAGCAGAAACTGGAATAGAGACTAAGGATTTAAATTATTGTTACTGTGAGTCTTTGGATGTGCTTTACTCCAAGGTGTGTACCTTAGATTTGAAAATTTTTAGTCTTACTCTATACCGATTTTATGACTTGTGCCTAGCTAGTTAAACTTGGTGTATGCTTCTGCCATGATGTTAATTTTTTTATTCACTTTACTGAAAATGATTGAGAAGGATTTTTTTTTAGGGAATACATTTATACATTTGGTAGAGCAGAATTTCCTTTTTATTATGTCTTTTCATCTCTGCCTGAGCTACAATATTCATGCTGTTGTTTTAGCAGTTTCCATGTTGTAACAGCAGTGGTAGTAGTGGTGGTGGTGGTGGTGGTGGTGGTGGTAATAAATTATTCCTGCAACCTCCACCCCCAAATCCAAAGTGATACCTTAGAAACTCACCAAGGATTTTCATCAAGTTAGCAATAAAATGTGTGCTATGGCTTAAATATGAGGGGTCCTCTAAAAACTCTTGTGTTATACAATGCAAGAATTTTTAGAGTTGAAATGTTTGGGTTATGAGAGCCTTAACATAATTAGTTGCATTAATCTACTGATATGGATTAACTGGGTGGTAACTGTAGGCAGGTAGGATATATAGCTGGAGGAGATAGGTCACTGGTATCGTGCCATTGGGATTTATATTTTGTCCCTCATGAGCACAGCTCTCTCTCTCTCTCTCTCTCTCTCTCTCTCTCTCTCTCTCTCTCTCTCTCTCTGTCTTTCTGCTTGCTGATTACCATATCTTGAGTTGCTTTCCACCTTCCCACCCTTCCCTGGTAATCTTCTAATCTTCTGTCTCACCTTAGGCTGAGAGCAATGAAGTTTGTCTATGGACTGAGACCTCTGAAACTGTGAGCCAAATAAACTCTCTTCTCCTAATTGTTCTTGTCAGATCTTTTGGTCACAGTGATGAAAAGGCTGATTAAAACAAAATGACAGCTGGCAGAATGGATATATCAACATCTGGATCCTTCTCAAATGCCGCAACTTCCTAGCACAAAAGGGGAAAAAATGTACACAGTGGACTCTGGCATTTTATTTTTATGGAAGACTAGATTGAGAGAAGTTTTTTTTTCTTCCCCTCTTTAACTTTTTTTTGATGGAGACATATACAATCAGCTTGGCCTAGAATTAAATGTACTGAGCATTGATAAAAGTTTGAAATTGACCTTCTAATTTAGAATTGTCATATTTAGCAAATTTGAATCTGTGATAAACTGAAAAAAATTTTAGAGTAAGTTTTTCCCATGCAAGTATGTGCTAAATGTTATACAATAAGTTTTCATGATCTATCTGAAGTTCAACTGCTCATGCTGTTTTATCTGAAAACTCTATTATAGTTTGTGATGGTAAAAGATCAATGTTTTGGAAGCATATAAATGCACACACTGGTTGTCTCATTTGTAAAGTGGGAGTGAAATTAGAGTAATCTCCAAGGCTATTGGGAGGATCAAACACATCTATGCCAATAAAACTTGTGTAGCAAGATGGGTGTGGTGGTGTGTGCCTGTAATCCCAGCTACTCAGGAGGCTGAAGCAGGAGTATCACAAGTATGAGACCAGCCTAAGCAACTTGGCAAAATATTGTCTAAAAGAAAACAAAAACAAACAAACAAAAGAACAACTTATAGCTCAGTGATAGAGTGCCCCTGGGTTGAATCCCCAAACAGGGGAAGAAGTTTGTGTGTTCTGTTCCTGGCATCCAATAAACACTTGGGAAGCATAATCTCTAGTACCTAAGGTGGCTGTGTTCTCCCCAATAATAGAGATGCTTTTTCTGCCCAATCCTGCTGGTAGAAAGATGTGATATAAGTAAGGAATCTTCCAGATCCAATTGGCAGTACTGTAAATTCTCTTGCAATTACCCAAATATAAGCTGGCCCAAGTGACCCCAAGTGACTAAGGTCTTTAAATGTTAAGATGCTTGTATGTTCAAAGTCTTGGAAGACAGCCACATAGAAAACAACTTTTCTATTTGTTTTTGAGAGCAGGGTACTTATTATGTTTATTGTTATGGTATATCTAACATGCTTTCAAACATGTGTGCAATTAAGAAGAAGAAAAGGGTTAAAAGAGACAGGAAAGAGCCACCATGCAGGTCACAGTCAGTTGTAATGTAAATGAAGGTGAGCCATCTGAAGGTACAAGAATTCACATTCCCAGATGGAAATTCACCATGACATGGGTGCTTGTTTTAAATGTAAGATCAGCCAGTATTTCCAACCACTACTCTGTAATTCTCTAAAAATTTTAAGTACTGTACTTGGTGTCTCCAGTTCCTGCTCTGGGGGTTGGGTGTAGAAGTCAGTCTGGGTTATCATTAAGTAACAAACAAAACCTCAGTTCCCTAACCAACTGATTTATTTTTCATCCTTGCCAAACCCACAGGAGTTCTGGGTGACTCTGTAAGGCAGCTCACCTTCAAGAGGTGGCTGAGTACTTTCATCTGTGGCTGTCTTGTGGCCTGTTTATCTCAGGGTTTTAGGTCTCACCACAATAGGAGAGAGAGAGACATGGTCAGTCATGCATGGGCCATGAAATGAAACACATTACCACTGCTCAAAGTCAGTGGGCCAGAACTGGTTATGTGACCCTGGCCACCTGCAAATGTTTCCAGTAATGGGAGAGGAGCAGAACAATTAGCACCAGTTTGCCACACTGGCTAATGTTGATGGTAAATTCTCTTCCTCCCTTCCACAGAGACCAGCAGCAACTTCATAATTGCTCTTCACTGTAGCACAGGCAATGATATCTGGCAAAAGAATGGGAACCCATTAGCCATCTCTGTACCTCTTTCCTAACCCAATTGAAGAGACCTGTTGCAGTAGGAATTTGGATATCATGCTTTCCATTTGGTGCTTCAGAAATGAGTGAAAATGGTTTCTTCTGGTAGTCTCTTTCACAGCCTTATATACTGATATGAATTCACCATTTTCACAGCTCTGTTTGATTTGAGAAAAGGTGGTTTTCAGGTTTTTCAGTCATCAGTCTTGACAGCATTTTAAAATGTATCTCCAATTTGCCTGAAATTTAAGACCTCCCTCTTTTTATTCCAGTGCCACAAAAACATTAGAAGGGTTTCAGAACCATGACAGAGAGGGATAAAATTTATTAACAAAGCTTGCAATAAAAGTTGAAATTTGTGTTTTGATCCTGGGGTAAGACTGATGGCATCAAAGCCTTTTCCAGCTCAAGGCAATCTTGTCTATGATACCTGGAAGAGCAACTTGATGAGAAAGTCAGATCAGCCCCCATTTGAACCTGGCTGTTTCAGTTCAGTTTTCAATTAGATAGAATTTTCTGGTGAGTGACACTTCCTACCAATTAACTTTGACAAGGGGACCCAGCCCCAGAATGTTCTCAAGATGGAAATATGAATTAGATGTCAATGAAATAGAATTCTTAGAAAACTGGAGAATAGTGAAGAAAGCAAATTTTTGAAGTGGAAAGTTACATTTCAAAACTTTTCTGCTTGTGTTTGCTCATGCTGCTCCTAATCAACCAAGTTTGTTGTTTGGTTTTATTTTGAGTAGTTATTTGGTTCAAGATAATATAGTAAGGACTTTGATGACCTCTAAATGGCATTCAAGGGACAATAGTCCCTCCTTATTCATGGATGACTTTCCCTGGTTTTAGTTACCTGCTGTTAACCTTATTGTACTGTATCCTTATTGTATTCCTTATTGTACTGCAAGGTACAATAAGGAGTAAAATAAGGTGTTAAGATGTGTTGAGAGACAGATCACATCCACATAAATTTTATTATGATATATTATGATAGTTGTTTTATTTCATGTATTACTTATTATTACTCTTACTGTGCCTAATTTGTAAATTAACTTTATCATAGGTATGCACGTGTAGGAAAAAACACATTATATATAGGGTTCATTTCTTACCACTGTTTCAGGCATCCTCTGGGGGTCTTAGAATGTATCCACTATGGATAAGGGGGAATGCTGTATTATCTAAAAATAAAAAGGGAGCCTTGTAGAAACAGAATAATATTGTGAAATATAGTATCATGTACTTAGCAGTGTTTTTAAGAATAAAATGTTAGATGACCTATGAGAGGAGAAATCCCCCAGGGAAGTAGTGGACTACTGTTGAAGTTAAAAGATAAGTGAATATTCTGTTGATTAAATATACCAGGAGGAAAGAGGGGGAGAAGAACTTCCTACACTGAGGATATAGACTTTCAGTCACAAGCTGTTGTTTTTCTTTCCCCTTCTCTAATAAATACTAAGCTTTCCTTGAACTTTGGTGACTTCTTCAAAAGACACACACACACACACACACACACACACCAGTATTGTTGAATTCCCACAGCGTATTGATTCAAAAGTAGCCTTCGGTTAATTTCTATTGGGAACCTCCTGATACTTCTTTTAAAAAGCAATTAAAATAGATGTGAAAAATATTAGTCTGACATTGAATCATAACCACTTGAAATACATTTAGTCAATGTGGGGATTTAATTATCTCCTGGGAGCTTTTTCTTTTATAAGATTACTCTTAGTTTTTAATTGACAGGACTTATATTTAGCATTTGATGTATGTTTTTAAACCACAGGGGTAATACATAAATGCATTTTTATTATTTAATATATGAATGTATTTTCATTGTTTAACCCTACATAAAAATAAGAGTAATCTGTCCTCTCACATTCTCCCCCAATCATTCTTTAATTAGTGGTAATAATTTTTTAAAAAGTTAGTCATGAGCTGAGTACAGTGGTGCACAACTGTAACCCCAGCAATTCAGGAGGCTGAGGCAGGAAGATCACAATTTCAAGACCAGCTTCAGTAACTCAGCAGGCCCTCAGCAGTTTAGTGAGATGCCTGTCTCAATGTAAAAAATGAAAAATTGGGGATGTAACTCAGTGGTAAAGCACCCCTGGGTTCAATATCTGGTACAAAAAAAAAAAAAAAAGGTGGTTAGGCATGAATGCTTTTCTACCTTTTCTCTACATGTTAAAACTTGCTAAAGACCATTAGGAACATAACCTAGTTCTTAGGTAGGTGGTTATTCTGTCGTAGCAAGGGTGAATCCACCTAGAGGTACTGTGGAACATCTCAAAAAAGAAGAATTAAAGAGGGGGCTAGAAGCCTTGGAGAACTTGAACTAATCATGAAATGATTATCTTGGTAGATAATCAGTTTGTCACCTAGGTAGTTTCTGGTACAAAGTGAATCTGTGGGTTGAGCACAAGATGCTGAATGAGCTTGTATGAAAGAGCTGAGGCTTAGTAATCACCCCTTGGTTAGGCACAGCTTATCTGGTGGCAAGTCATAGCTCAGGATTGCAAGTTATGGTTAATATTTCCAATAATATACATGTCAGACTCCTGATGAAACCCTCTAGCTCTACTGTACCTTTCCAGTTTTTCTTCTTGTCCTTATGAGGCAATGCTAGTGTCATGTGTCTCCAAGGTATTTTCCTATTTTGAAAATTGATGTTTCAAAACATCAATTTATTGATTATAAAACCTATGAAGAGTTTTAGAACAATGCTTTTAGATACGATTTTCTGAGTTGCTGAGGCTGGTCTTGAACTTGGGATCCTCCTGTGTCAGCTTCCACAGTATTACAGGCATGTGTCACCATGCCCAGTCGAACTCCCCACCCCCCTCACCCCCAATCCCAGTTTTCTTTTCACCGTGTGAATAAATAAGGTTCTTGAGAGATGGGAAGCCCAAATGAGAGCTAAAGATCTGGAGGAATATAGAATAAATTTAGGAGATCAGATTAAGATGTTGGAAAGATGATCCATCTTCTCATCAGAGAAGAACTTGGAACCAGGGAAATTTGTAAGGTGACCATTACAGTAGAGGTTAGAGAAGTTAGAGGCTGAATTTAGGGCTGATGGAGTGAAGTGGACACATCAGAGCAATATCCAGAAATATAACAGTAGGACTTTGGTGTCTTACTAGAGTGATGGGTGAGAGGGGGAGTCAGAAACACCCAAAATGTTTTGCATATTTCTAGTTCAGGCAACTGAATCAATACCAGTTGGATCAATGCTGAAATAAAAAGAAGGGAAAAAGACAAAACCAAACAGGGAGGACTGGGTTTTGTTGGAAGGTAGGCAGCAGGCAGGGAGTTAATGAAGCAATGTGCCTTTTATTTATAATTTGGCTACAAATTGACAAAACACCATCTCCTGTTTATGTTACTTTGTACTGCAGCAATGATGGAAGGTCATCTAAGCAAGAATGTTTCCATCTTACAGAAAAGAAAACTGAGGCTGACAATGTTTAAGTGAAGACTTATTAGTTGTAAGATAATAGATGGAAAATCCTCGCAGTAGAATTTGAGGCCTTTTACTCCATTCGTCCCCACTTGGTGCCCCTTCCTTTCCTTTTTCTCAGTAGTCATTTACTTTTGTTTTTGTTATTTTAGGCACAGTGTGAGCGTACTCATTGTCTGTGCATTCATGCCTGTTGGTGTTTAAAAACTAAAAGTGTGGAAAATGAAATTAATTCAGTTTTCTAGTCCAAGTTCGGCTGGCTGCCAGCTAACTTGTGACCTTGGTCACGTTCTTCATGATTGTTGGAACTTGGGCTTCTCTGGAGAGCTTTGGAATGATTCATCTCAGGAGTCCCTTCCAGTTGTAGGATTTGATGGTTTCATGTTTCAGTGCCTCAAAAACATTTCAGCATCTCAAAAGTACACTTGGATGTGCAAGAATGGGTCTGTTGTGTTATTTATCTTATTTCATCAAACATGTTTTGCATGCGATATTTTAATGCACAGAACCTACCAGCATTTCGTTTCAACAGTGACAATGGTTAATGCTCCAAAGGCTCCCCCTTGCACTTACTTTACTGTAGGTTCTCTCTTGGACACCTGAAGACATGGTATTGTGTTACTCATGAGCAGATGTTAAAAAGGACTCATAATGAATGTTGATTCAAAGGGAATTGGTGGTGTCTGGGTAGAATATATGGCTGAAATTGCTTTTTAAGATGTGATTTACATTGGTTTTATCTTCTCATGAATTCCATGGTACCACCTAAGCCATAGTTCACATTCTGAACTAATATATATTTTTAAGATTTGTGTTTTCTTCCCATGGTAATGAATCCTAGTCCAAAATAGAATTTAGTTTTTTAAAAAACTTTATTGGTGTGATTTGGAAGTTCAGTTTATGAAATTTTAATATATTTTGTGATTCCTTAACCACTCCGGCTCCCTGCCCATTATTCTTCATCTAAAGAACATCCAGTGAGCATTGTTGATTTTCCCCAAATCCTGTAAGGGCAGCAGATTGAGAACTACAGTTTCTCAAGTTGATTTTTATGGTTTTTAACAAGGGATTGCTTCATTTTCTATTCTAATTTGCAAGTGTATTTTAGTTTCTTCCCCTATGCTCTATAATGTTTGGAAGAAAACATATAGTTAGTCGACCTTCAGATCTATACTTGACCTTCTTCCCATTATCATTTATTAAACATGGTCTGCTGTTCACTGGTCCCCACAGGATTGCTAAAATATTTGTTCCCACTCCTGTGGGGACCAGTGACTTTCACGCCATGCTAGTATCATCATCATCATCATCTTGGTTAGCTCTAGTGTCTTTCTTCTTAACTTTTGTAGTTAATAGTTTTTTTTTTTGTCTTTCAATTGAGCTTGTTGCAAAAAGTACAAAGTAGACATAAACAATCTATTACTATGGGCACAGAAACCCCAATGGTCAGAATTTGCAAAGTCAAAATTTTTCCTTCTGCCATTAGAATTAATGACCCAATATGATATTTAGATTGCTGTTTTCTCATAGAAATATAATCTTGGGAAAGAAATAATAACTATAAACTAAGGTGTATATTATACTGTATTTGAATATCATCTCTAGATTACTTATGTTTTCAAAGGCATTTTTATGCTTTGAAAGCTCTGGGCTTAATGTACTATATGCATTGGCATCAAGGGAACCAAAATGAAGTATCAGTTTGATTTAAGGTTGCTGTGGAGAATGTGTTAATGTTTCAAATCAGTAGCTTGTAATATATTTGTGCATGCTTATACATATATGCTTCAGCAGATTTCTAGCTTGGTCTATACTTTAATTGACTACCAAGATTTAATAATAGCCATCTGAAACAAAGCCAATAAACAAAAAAATTAAACATTTCAGTTTCATTTTACCAATAGGTAAGTTCTCTTTTAAAAGCGTTGCACACTTTTTTCTTCATAGAAAGCCTTTTTTTTATGTTTTCTGATTTGTCTGTTGATATCATTCAGCATTTATCCTTTGATTTCTCATCTTCATTAGTTGGTATTCATAATTGCTTGGGTGTGGAATATCTTGGCCAGCCATTTAATTACATCTAATTATCAAGTCACAGAATAATCTTGCTGTTTCATATTGTTTTGCCCTGAGTATAATACACTGACTTTTAAGGCTTTCTTAGAGCAGTTTCAGTTTTAAAAGTTAAAAGAAAGAAAGAAAATAGAGCTTAAGAGTATTGAGAAGCAACTAATATCTAAGTTAGAATGGTACTACCTGATTTTTTCAGGCTCAACTTTCATTCCTACAGGGGAAGAAAAATTCCCACCTTTTCAGGATCCTTTGTGTTTGGCAATATACTAACCTGGAAATAATATTCAGAATAATACAAATCTTATTTTTTACTTAGTATTTTGAATTAAATTTCACACAGTCATATAGAAGAAAGAACTTGTTTTACACCCCACCAGGTTTTTAAGATTTTGTTTTGAAGGTAGTTTTGGTGGTTATTGCAGTTGTCGTTCTCATTGCCAGTGATTTCCATCTGGGTCCTAATTGACCTAAATAGTGATTGACCATTCAAGGTAGTATGACAGCTTCAACTGATGCTCTCATGTCTAGCTGGAAGTTAGTATCACTTAGTGCTTTTCCTAGGGATGTTGTATCAAATTGCTAAAACAACAGGAATTTGTTCACAACTTCATAATTCTGGAGGCCAGAGTCCACTATCAAAGTGTGGGAATGGCCCAACTTCCTCTGAAGACTTGCAAGGAGAATCATACCTTGCTGTCTTCCAACTTCTAGTGGCTCCTGATATTCCTAGGCTTGTGACACACCACTTCCAGTATTTGCCTCTGTCTTCACCTAGTCTCCCTCTCCATGCTTCTGTCCAAATCTCTCCCTCTTATAAAATACCAATCATTTGCTTTAAGACCCACTCTTAACATGAAGTGGTTTCATTTTGAGATCCTTATTAATTATATCTGCAGAATCCCTGGGATCAAATAAAAGGTAACTTAGATCAGGAAGTATGAGATGAGGGCCCCTGTTTTTCTCAGATACTTCATGAATACACTTCAGCCCTCCAGTCCCCCATCAGTCCTCTGAACAGCACTGCATAAACTTTGAGAGTTCTTGGTGCAGGCTCCTTGTGGATGTCCCACCCCTACATTTCCTCTGCCTTTCTCTTTCTACTTTTCTGTTCAGTTATGCTGCTTCATCTCTAGGCAAATGTGTTCCAACTTTCAAATAGGCAAAACACAATCCAATATTTGGGAAAGAACACGGTGTAATGTGTAATGTAGCAAACAAAGCACAATTTTTGGAGAGTTGGTTTCATGTTCCCTTTCTAGGGTTTTCTTTGCTAGGTCTGAAACCCAAGTGAGTCATTTAACATCTGATATTTATTTCTGTACCTTATCGCGAGACTTGGAGACACTCCTCCTACAAGCTCAGTAGTCTGGTTGTTGGCAGGATTCAGTTCTTCTGGGGTATTGGACTATGGCCTCAGTTCCTTGCCATATGAATGAAGCTCTCCAAAGGGAAACTTTCCTTGTCTGACATGGCAAACAATAAAAGCCTGAGATAAATGAGAGGTGGGGCCACAGTATTTTATAAACGAATTACAACCTGTTTCTTAAAAGGCAATCTCTAAGAGCAGCCTGAGCTCAAAGGGAGTGGGGGATCACATGTGGGTGTGAAAAACAAGAGGCAGGATCTTTAGAAGTCAATTTAGAAACTGTCAAACACATTATTCTCCCCCCAAACCATCCTCCTCCTCCTCCTCCTCATTATTATTAGACTATTTCTACCTTGGAACTTATACTGACTCTTCTAAACATAGAGGTGCCAGATGTCAAGTTGGATGCTGAAGCAGAAGAAAGAGTTGGCTTGGGAAGCCCCAGAGAGCATCAGTAACAGTATTGTGATAAGAACTTCAATCAGCTGAGATCCTGGTGGGTCATTATGCCCTGAATTATTTTCCTACATGATTACACATGAACTATAGAGCTTCAGAAATAAACCACCGTAGTAGGCCAGGAGGGAACAATATGAGCAGTCATTTAGAATGTGCTGCTGCAGAGAGAATAGCTAATAGCAGTTCTTTGAAACCGCTTTACTAAACTGTAGTTTGTATATCCGCTGTAACTGCTCCTTATAATAAGCCATATCAGCTACATGCTCTTTCCTGCTTCTAAACACCCGGTTCTGAAACCACCATTGCAGGAGAATATTCTTGGGAGAACATGAAACATCATTTCTAGGCATTTCCAATTCTACATAATTAGAATAGAAAGACTTTCAAGTCAGCTTCAGGTTTTAGCTTGTTATATAAATAAGTTCACAGGAATCTCAAATGCTTTACAGAAATCTGACAGCAACTATAAAAGGCTTTTGAACATTTTTGTTGCCAAAGTCCCAGGGATTGCTGGAATCTTAAATAGCCCATTTTAAGCTCCAATTCAGAAGCTTTTTGTCATGTTTAATAATGTGGTGAATAATTCCTTTTCTGTTAGTCATTTCCTCTTTTATAATCCACAAGGATCTTTGAGCCATGGAATGGATATTTTCTGGAGCTATAAATTAAAGGTTCTTTCGATCCCAAACTTAAAATGGCCTTTTAATGTACCACTTCTGTAAATCCATTTATCTAGGCCTAAAGATTCATTAAAATACATTTAAACGAAAGTATTTTATAGGTATATGTCCAATTTGAAGAGTGATCAATTTGAAATGAGAGCGTCATGGAAGACATTAGATAATCCTGTGCACAGTCAGAAATTTTTATAGGAAGAAAATTATTGTATGTGTAGAGGAGATTAAGCATTAGAACTTTTGTCTCTCTCATTCTTTTAATGTATAGAACAAGAAGTTTAGTTCAGGTTCCAGTATTCACCATTGTGTCAATGGATGGTGTTCATGACATCTATGAACATAGATGGGAAAAGAAAGTTCCATCCTTCCTTACATCAACCTCTAAGTAGAATTTAGCCCTTCTTTCAAGTATGAATGTTGGCTAAAAACCACAGAAACAATGTCAATGCTATGACTTTGTCACCAGTAGAAATCAAAGATACTATCTAATCATATTGTAGTCATTATAAATCTCAAAATATCAACTGAGCTTATCATTCCTCTGAAAATACAGTACTTAGTAGACTTTCCACTGTCTTATTATTTAATAAAGAAGTATGTATTAGATCACAAATACTTAAAAAATATTTTGATAGCGTTATTTCAGCATAATTTGTATTCTCTGTCATACTGCGTATTTTTTTTTATTTCAAAATACTATTCTTGGAAGCAATGCATAGGCTTCATCACATAGCCAAAGGGATCCAGGTATACATGCACAGACAGACATAGACACACAATACAGAAGCATGTTCTGGATAACATTGTGTCATTTGATGTTTCCATCAGCCCTGTGAGGTGGAAGTCATTACCATCTGCTTTTTGCAGATGCTGGGTCAGACTTAGAGGGCCTTGCAACCAAACTTCCAGACGCCTTCATTAATCTTCACCTTCTTATATCCACACCCTTGTGAATTCTCTCCTTCATTGTATCAAGTTGATTTCTTTGGCCCATATTTAGAATGCAGAGAAAATCATGGTGTGCATTGTCTGAGGCGAGGTCACAAAAGTTTACTCACTTTGGGTGAAACTAGTCACTATTTTGTGGGCTTTAGCAGCCCAACAGAGAGCTTCAGGTGGCAAGGAAGGAAGTCTCTCAACATCCAGCACCAACTCCTCAGCATTGTAAGTTAGCCACCTTTGAAGGGATCTTTCAGCTCCATTCAAGTCTGCAAATTATTCTTCACCTGGAGGAAATTTTGACCATAGCTTCCTGGACAGACTGAGTCAGAATCATTCTGCTTTTGAAATTCAGTTTTTATCTGTATGAAATGATAATCATCTGTGATCATTTTAAGCCACTGAGTTTTGGAAGATAATGTTTTTAAGTAGCAATGGATATCTGAAACACAGGGCTTCTCTGTCTTTCCCAAGGTCATGGCACTAGTAAATGACAGAGGCAGGGAAAGCTCTAGCTATTGCTGATGAAGTGTGTAGTTTTCTCAGCTTAGCAGGACAGAGAATCAGAGAACCTGGAGTCCCTTCTCTTCATTATCTAAATCTCATCCTTGTCTTCCTTCTCTAACTCCTCCCCCCTTTTTCTTTTCTCTCTTCCTTTCACACGCCATATGCATGCGATACTGAACAGTTGATCCGGTATTAGATCACCTGTTTCCTCACTTGATCCCTTCAAATTCTTAAAGAAAGCAGTGTAACAAAAAACACTAGGTAAAAGTTTTTAAGCATTGAATATGTGTTGTAAACAATGGTCTAAGTGTTAAATGCAGTTTTGGTAAACAACAATGTATGTAATACTTTTAAGAGTAAAGCCACATTAAGTGGATACAAACTCCCTTTTATCCTCACAGTAACCATGTCAGACAGCTAGGGAGGTGAGATTGTCCCCATTTTAGAGATGATTTAACTGAGATCATTGTTTAAGGGACTTTGAAAAGTGGCAGGCTTTTTCTGGGTCAGAAGGAAAAATAGAATCTGCTACTCCTGATACTAGTTAATCTCCTGTCCTGCTGATATAAAAGTGTTAAAAGGAGTTTTACTGAGCTAATTCATATATCATTGTTTGAAAGTAATTCTTTCTCTGCTGGGGTAGCATGAAAAATTTATTTTAAGATCTTGGGTAGAGAGCATCTTACATTTGAATTTATATTCCCAAATTGAGGGGGGGGTGTGTGTGCAAGGAATGGAGGATTGATCTCTGGATTATCCCTTGACCTTTCAGTGACATTAAAATGGAAGAAAACTAAATGAAATGATATATCTCCACAGTGTTCTAAGCTCATTGATATAAAACATAATTTAAATAGCAAACACTGACTTTCCCTGATGCTCTTCTGTCTGACTTTTAAATAACATTTTCATTATGGTTGCTATAGTAGATTAGTCTGCGAGTCAGAAGGAACATTCACAGGCAACTCTGTTTGATTTCAAAATATGTTTAAACTTGTAAATATCACTTTGAGAGAAAGATTGGGTACTGTGAAAATCATTGTAAATTACTTTGCCGATATGCACTAATATTGAAAATGTCCTTTATAAGTACTTTGTTTAAAAATTCAATCCCATTCAGTAAAATTTGCATTCTACCAAGGGACTTAGAAAAGAAAAAAGATACATAAAAATAATAACAAAAATACATTGATTTGAGAAAGAATATTTGCAACTCAAATCACTTTCATAGTGTTAATTATCCTAAGTTATTCAAAGCTTCTAAAGTTCATTAAGAAAACAGTAAGTGATCCATCAGAAAAATAACCAAAGAATTGTTATGGCATATCCTGTTTTCCAAAAATATGCACAATTGTATTTCTAGTCTTACATCTTGTTCTAGAATCTTCTTATGCACCACTAGAAAATGGTGTTGGGCTGTTTCTTTCCCATTCTCTCCCTTTCAGCACACCCCCTGCCCCTCTTGCTCTCTGGCTACCTATCCTCTCCTGACATAGAATTTAACCACCATGTTGTGAGGTATGGAGACACTGGCTGCCAGGGAAAGAAAGTGTTCTCCCTGATGGCCCCAGCCAAGATCTCAGTATCAAGTACAAGACCACCTCAGCTCTAACTGGTTAAGTCCCACCCCACCCTCCAGGATAACCTCCTAAACTTAAATTCAACTAATTAGAGAGTTGACACAAATGTCCTTCAACTCCTTCACTGCAGCATCTAGATTAGTGCTTGATTGAAGGACAGGGACTATATTTCACCTTCACCAAATCAACATGTGCAAAAGCCATTGCAGGCAGTGTGAAAATGTCATTCCTTTCATGATCCATTTCCTGTGTCTGTCTCATTCCATGTTGTAACTCAGACATGTTGTAACTTTGGGGATGGATGACAAACCACTGTAGTGATAATCATGGGGTATAAACCTATTCTTGGCATTGCTATCCATAACTTGAATTTATTCATATCTCAAAATGTTGGCAAAATCAAAGTGGCATTTAAATGGTTGCTGTGTGATCCTGTGCATGTCAGAAACTGTATTTTCAATGGAAACCTGAAATAAGGTCAAAAGTCTTTTACTTTGTCAATGAACATTTTCATTATTTGCTGTCTGTTCCGTCCCAACTTGACTGTGTCATAGGCATGAATTGCCTTGGTTTGCACGGATTTATGAAGAAGGTGTTAGTTTAGTTTTTTGAATTTTTACATAGGTTCTTGGTGAAGGACGAGATATTTTCCTTCCTTCCTTCCTTCCTTCCTTCCTTCCTTCCTTCCTTCCTTCCTTCCTTCCTTTCCTTCCTTTCCTTCTCTTTCACTCCCTCCCTTGAGATCTAAGTGTCTGCCACATGCTATTATTTTCAGTGTTAGAAATGTGACTATAGTACTTGTATTGAATAAATACTAGGCTTAATAAGCCTTTGATGAAGAAACCAATGAAATTCATGTTATGTTAAGGATCTGGGTAGTGATAAGTCTTCTGTTAATAAAGAAAAATAAAGTAGAGGGGAAAGTAGCATTAAATAAGATTCTTAGGTTTGATATAAGACTGGTTAATATCCTATAGGGCAGTAAGACCATAAACTATGTTTATAATTTATAGCAGACAAAAATCCCAAGTTAACCTGTAACTTACAGTAGTTGTACAATAATAATGAATATATAATGAAGTCAAACATATACATTATCTTAAAGGATTAAGTAATAACCCTTAAATGGATTTGTTAAACAATATTCTAGTATGAATGGACCTGCCATATCTACCACTACCACCACCCCACCTTATTTTAAAATTTTTGATGATTTTTCTGAACCAGGGCCACACTAATTTTTGTGTCTTAATAGTGGACACAGTGATCATTAATGCCAAAACTAAAATTGCATTTATTTTATAGCAAACTTGCCTTGCAAGTATAGTTAAGTATAAAGACCCAAGATTAACCCAATAAAGAATGTTGAGATTTAAACCTGATCTGCTAATAATCTCAGTTCTGCTGTTGTCATATATGCATGGGACTGTATTCAGTGAGGACATTCTGGTTCCATTAACATTTTATCTAATTTCCACCTGAACATCTACTTCTCATTTGTCTTTGCATTTATCATTTGCCAATGTCACACGTTGAACTGCTAAGATTCTTAAATGTAAATGATAACCATTTTCAAGAAATTCCTATTTCGTTCATGAAGGGTATTTTTAGGTTTATGGTAAATTTGTTCTCATTTTTAGTTTGTTCTTCAGACAAATAGTGTAATATATACTGCTCTTCCTTATTCTTATTGAATATTTTCTACTAAATCTATCTTTTTATGATTCTGAAATGCCAGCTTCAGTTTTTTTATTAATTCATACTGACCCTGTGCAGAGCTGTCTATCTCAACTTAATGGCTATTTATAATATATGGATGGCATTCCCCTGCCGTTAATGTTTAATGAATTGGCTCCTGATCCAATAGAGTCTAATAAAGGTAATCACTAGAATACATTGTCTTTCTGCAGTGCCCTAGAAACTTTTTTATTTTCCCTACCGTATACCTTTGGCCCAGACTCTCCTTTTCTGCCTCTTCCTGTGCACTCCTCCACTTCTTTTTCATTATTCAGTCCAAATGTGTGCATTTTTACACTCAATTTTTTCTTCAGGTCAGGATGACAATCTTTTGTGTGGAAACTTTAAAATGTATCAGCCTGCATGATTACTGGAAGGAAGGAAAACTTTTAAATCCTGACAGGATGTTAACTAACTTGCAGAGTAAGTCAACTCTTCGTAAAAATCAAGGATCTTCTTTTAGGTCAACTCCCTTGCTCATCAGTCCCTTTGTTCTCAATTTGAAGCCTGTGCTCAGGACAAAGTTTGGTTTCTCAAATTAGTGGTGATGGATGCACATTTCTGTGAATATACTAAAAACTATAGTCTTTCATACTTTAACAGGGTAAATTTTATGGTGTGTGAATAATATATCTATTACCATATTAATATATATTATATATCATATAAAATACATCTTGCATTATTTGTATTACATATAAATAGTATGTTTGTTATATGTAATATAAGATGTATTATTTATATAATATATGATACTATATAAATAAATGTATTATGTTATATAAATAATACTATGTACTATTTATTATACTTAGAGTAAATTTTATGGTATGTGACTAACTTAAGATGTTATTCTTAATATATTAATAAGTGTGTTATAAATAATATAAGATGCATTAGACTAACTTACTTACATATAAAATAAATGTAATACAATATAGTATATGATGTAGTATATACATATAAGATGACATGTAATTTAAATACTATATATTACTAACTATATGCATATAATATAAATAGTATTCTAACTGGATGAGTTGAGGAAACAAAGCTGAGCATTTTCTGATACTAGAAACACTCATGTACACACATACACACATTTTCCCTATAATGCACTCTCAAAAATATGTCCATATTTCTGGTGAAAGAAATTTTATCTTGCATGAGGAGACTATATAATTTGTGCATTCTTGTTACTGAGTAGCCTAAACAGAGGCTAGTATTTACATATGTTGCATGATTGTCTGCAACGCTTGAGGGTCTCCCACTGTTGGACAAACCCTGTCAGCAACACCACCAAAGCATGGGAAAAGGAAACTCAGTCTCTGTGCAAAGATCTGAGGAGAAGAGCTTTATTCAGGGGAGATGGAACACTTGTCACAAAGAAGCTTCTTTGTCTTTACTGCATATAACACTGTCTTTTAGATGCTTGCAGTTCAGTTAGCCATACATCTTTTAAAGGTCAGGCCTTGTGTAAGCAGTTACTAGCCTATTTGGCCAATTATCAGTCAGTAACAGAAAGTAAAAAAACAACTGTGTGAACACAGAAGGTGTCAGTTTCATAGACACCAAAGAACTGTCTTACAGACCACAGAAGAGCATCCTGTTCACAGAACACAGGAGAGGAGGATGAGGCACCAGTCCCTGAGTGACCTGAAGGATGCACACCACATAGGCCTCCTCCAGGGGACAGGGCAGAGCCCACAACATATGTATCCTCTCCAAAGCCTGGCTTCATTAAGATGGCTTATCTTGAGGGAATATGGCTTTGTCATGCTCTGTTCTTTAAGAGTTGAGCCTTATTCTTGACATTACATCCACTTCAAACCAATTATTGTACCCAGCTTGGAGGTCTGTATGCCTAAAGCAATGGACTCATGCTTTAGTAGCCATGATAACTTTCCTAGATTTAGATATTTTTTCTTTTGTGATATATGCATTCAATGTTTAAAATTTCTGCTCAGCATTTTTTTCTACACTTACCAAATTTTATGTTACAATCTGATTTTTATTTAGTTGAAAATATTTTAAATTTCTCATTGTGAAATTTTCTTTAACAGACTTTGTTTTGTCTTTGTTTTGTTTTGTTCCAGTTGAAAACCAGAAATGATATCTCATGATAATAACTGAAAACATTAGGCTTTTAATATTAGGTTTTATGTTAATCTGTGTAAGAGCTTTGCTATATTTAATTCTTGCTGTGACTTCAAGTACCAGAAGCTTCTGCTTCCTTTTTTTTTTTCCTGCCTTATATTTGGGCTTCCCTATGAACTCCTTCTTAAATAGAAACTGTGTTTTTTGGCTCTTTCTTTCTTATGGAGAACAATCTAAAAAACTTTCAAACTATTTTTCCCTCCCTTGCAGAGATTCTTTGCCTACTTTCATTATGCTAACATGGTAGGGTTCCTGGAGGTAAACCCCACCAAAGTGCGGAGTCTCCCTTGACACTGGAGTCCTGGGAGCTTTTAACTCTTAAAGTAGCCTACAATGAGTCTCCACAATTGGTCAAAGTCATACATATGTTCCTGTTAGTTACTAAGTCCATCTGCTTTAGCTTCAGGCAATCTGATCTTGACTGGATTCTTTGTACTTACCTGTTTGTTCAGATTCAGGGCTGGTGGTTTGCCCTGTGACCTAAGTTCTCTGATAGATATAGAAAATTCATTATTTTTTAGTTCCTTCAGCTTTTTTCTTGTTGTGAGCTTTTCTTCTTGTAGGAAGTGATAGCTTCCAGCCTGTGTTGGATGTCCTTCCCAAGAAATTTTCAAGTACATGGTTGATAGGGAAAATATGATCAAAAAATCAGTCTTATTACTAAAAATATTTTCATTTTCTTAGGTTTTCACTATTTTCTTGCCCATCACCAGGACTTCAGCAGTGATTATGATGCCACTTAAGATTTTTTAAAAAGCATATAAATATTCTCAATCTCATATCTTTTGTACTTTTGAAACAGAAGTTTAAAAATATTTTGTGATTGACTTTATTCATTTTTTATAAAACACTGTTGAAGCATTGCTATTTACTGAGGCAGGTGCTCTGATGAGTTTGTTTTGTACTCTCAGGCATGGATGGGTTCAGTAGACCACCTTGGCAGCTTTACTCTGATGGTCAGCTGAGGGAAGAACAATTATTGATGAATTATTCTAATTTGAAAAAAGTTTATTTTGTACACATGTTATAGGGTATCTAATTTCAAAGCCAAAGATTGCAAGCCCTTATTGTGTGTTTATTTTAGGATTGGTATTGAGAGACCACATGAGCAAAGAGTATGTCACTTGAGTTTTGGCAACTGGCTCATCTTTATAAACATGTTGACCCTGTATAATCTGACCAGACAAAATTGCCCAACTTGACCTTCTTTCCTGAATATTCATTTAGTGGTCACATATTGCAGACCAACAACTACACTAGTCATAGGTAAATAACAATGACCAAGACAGCCAGTTTCTAGTTTAGCAGGGCACAACATGTATGTCTATTTACTATAAGACCTCCAGGAAATCCTTTTGATCAGAAAAAGCTATGCTCTCACACATGCTACTTTAAGAGGGTACAACACATTGAACTGGGCAACATGGCACTTGCCTATAATCCCAACAGCTCGGGAGCCTGAGGCAGGAGGATCGCAAGTTCAAAGCCAGCCTCAGCAACTTGGCAAGGCCTTGACAAGACCCAGTCTCTAAATAAAATATAAGAAGTGCTGGGGATGTGGCTCAGTGATTAAGTGCCCCTGGGTTCAATCACCTATACCCCCCAAACAAAAACAAAAACAAAAAAAGAGTGTACAATATATGGGTAGAATCTGAGAAGTTTTGAAAAACAGGAGAGCACATTTAAGGAGGTTAAGGCTTGCACTGGGTGATTTCAAGGCAAGTATCACAAATCAGGGAACTGATTGGAGCCAGGCGCAGTGGCACATGCTTATAATCTCAGTTACTTGAGAGGCTGAGACAGGATTGCAAGTTTGAAACCAGCCTGGGCAATTTAGTAAGACCCTGTTTCAACATTAAAAGAGAGAGAGAGAGAGAGAGGGAGAGGGAGAGAGAGAAAGAGAGAGAACCAATTGGAATCAAGATAATTTAGGACAAAATGATTTTGTGTTGGTGACATAGATGGGAAGGTCTTGAAATAAGCCCTGATGAATATACTGATCATCTTGCTAAATAAGCTATTTTAGTCAGTTTGTAGTTGTTTGTTCCAGGAACAAGTTTTTTCTCAGAGCAGGTAGCTGAGTTGTTTTTGATTGTTGTCAGTAATAACAAGCACAGTGCTAAAAATATGCCTAGTTCTAGAACTTTTACAAAGGGACAAAAAATTGTTTTCATTGTCACAAGGCAGTGAATTTGAATTCTTAAAATGTAGCCATAAGCAGGATTTAAATGAAAGGCAAATGTCCATGCCCTGTTAGAGAAGGAAAAAGAACTTGTTCTTCCTTGCTACTGTCATTTTAAAATAATTAGATAAATATGGGGAAATTTCTTTTGTTATTCTAACATCATTCTGTTTGATTGTGAATGCA
Organism: Glaucomys volans; assembly: GCA_020662805.1. NCBI lineage: Eukaryota > Metazoa > Chordata > Mammalia > Rodentia > Sciuridae > Glaucomys > Glaucomys volans. Next base: position 476,559 of record JAJEJO010002430.1, read on the forward strand.
AATTAAAATAGGATTTTTTTTGTTTTTTTTTTTTTTTTTTTTTTTTTTTTTTACCTAAAGCAAAGTTATAGACCATTTTAAATCCTCTTGCAGTTTCAATCATCTGTGACAAATTTGCCATCATGAGTGTTTTCACTGGTCTCTGATATGTAGGCTGCACTAGGCAGGGTGGGGCAGTCTGTCTGGGCATGAAGGTCATGACTCTCTTTTACAGAATTATTTGTTGTACATCTGAGCAGATGCAAATTCCTTCACTCAGTCCTGTGGGCTCTCAGATGCTGCTTGTTTTCTGTTTGAACAGATTTCAAATAAGTTGTTCAAATTGTTCAAATATTTCATTTCTCCAATAATTTGGAATAGCTGGGTTACTGCCTTGATTCTGAACATGTTTCTTGTCCTTAGTGTTGAAATTATTGATATATTTTTTGGCATAGATCTATATTTGTTCCCATAAAATTCAAACATTCCACACATACCTCATGAACAGTTTCTCAAGTATAAAAAGGAAAGTATAACATTTACATTGATATGTGCACACAATGTATGTGAATCACTTACCCATATATAGGATAAATTCTTAGGCAAGTATTCAGGTACAGGTTTTCTTAACCATTCATTCCTCAACTGTTTATTGAGTGACTGAAATGGAGATGGCAATATAGATGGTGCTAAAGTTTTAGAGTTGGGAATTTAGTGGTGAACCTGCTGGAATCCCTGCCAGTCCTCAGGGACTTTCTGATCTAGTGAGGGAGGGACTCTGTTAAACCAAGAATGAAATGTGTAAGTTTGTATTAGAGCTCTGGTAAGTGGTATGACAGAGTACACAAATGCACAGGGTAAGAAAGGTTTTTATAAGGAGCTGAAGCTGAATGGAAAGTGGAAGGAAGACTAGGAGAATAGAAGTGTTAGGAACTAACTAGGTAGTGTATTCAAACTAGAGAAAACAGATGTGAAAACCCTTGGAAGAAAGGATCTAGAAATCAAGGACTTGTCAGAACTGGCAAAATGTAAATTTTCATAGTTTTGTGTTCTTTAAATTGTCTTCTTTAAATATTAATTACTCTAATAAAGGTTATATAAGTGCCTCTTAAATATTTAATCTATGTGAAGATGAGATACTTTTTAAAATTTCTCTAAGTGTTTCAGAACCTTACCCTTTTTCTGATTTTAAATATTTTTGAAAGCTCTTTCAACATGTCCTTCAAAAAGTCCGAACTCTCCTCTACACACTTGCCAACAGAAACAGTGCTTCGCATTCAATAAACAAACCAAGAACTTAGGAGGTACCATTATGTTAATTGCTATCCCAAAATGGTTATTTACTGTCACTTTTGTTTATTGACAATGACTAGAATTGCAACAGCAGTATAATCTTCATAAAGAACAGTGAGGCTTTTCTTCTAAACAGAAGAATTATACTTCTTATTTAATAAAATTTCTTCTCAAAGATAATAGGATATTAATTCTAAGAAATGTGAAGTCTTTCTCTTACCATGTTCTCTTAGGTAGAACATTAGAGAAATCCCCAAATCTCTAAATCTTCATTTTCCATCTAACTGAAAGGCTGTGATAAAATTGCCTGTCTAAGCAAATTATTTCTTACTGCAGATGTAATCTTTATGTAAATCTTGCATTTTGAGTATAGTGCAGTAAGAAATCTGGTCTGATATGGGAGGTTTTTACTTAATCCATTGTTTAGCTTGTTAGAGAAATAGTGAGCAGATTAGCCACATATCGGCAAGTCAGTTAAATTCAGATTGAATTATTCCTACCCACAGGTTATTTTGGTAGTTCCTCTAAGGCCCAGTTCAAGGGAGGCTACTTGATTTATCATCATTGTCAGTTGTCTGCTTTTGTTAGTGGTGCATGGATAGAGCTCTGGAATTTTTCTAAAAATTTCCATATCTGTTTGCCCATGAAAAGGTGGAAGGACAGCCCACCCAGGTGTCTGCCGAGCATTTGCCATGAAGATTATCTGTATGGACTTGTAGGTCCATCTCCCTTTCTACTGAGTTTAGGGATTACAGTTCTAGCATCTCTTTCTATGACCCCATATTCAATCTGTGCAAAAGTGGCCACTCAGTGATGCTCTTATCCTCACTAAAGTTCAGAACTTTAGAATATTATTTGATTAGTTTTAGAGAGAGTCTGTCAATCTCTCCCTCAGGCTTTGATGAGTTCACTTTGGGGGAATTGGTAGAGTCTGAATAAAAGTTTCAAATTGTTTATTATCATTTCCCACAGGTACCTTATTTCCCAGATAGTCCCAAACATAGACTGGCTTTCCTGATATGTAATGATTTTGCTTGAATATCATCCAGACTCTATCTCAGTCTTTGTGAATCTTCTCTGTCACTTACTTAAGTCCCAGCCGATGTGTCCTTATTTCACTTCTATGATTTTTCCATTCTCCCAGCTAAGAGTTCCAGTTTTGTCTTTTGTACCTTGAGCCTCATTTGTAGGAAGACTTGTCAGATACTGCCTCGTGTTGAGGCCAATTGTTTAAATGCCACTTAACTCTTACTCTTTGGAAGCAAGGCGTGTTTTTATATCCCTCAGGGAACTAACCATGTGCTGTGCCCTCAATTCTTGAGTGAACTTGGAGATGTGAGTTAGTACCAAAGTGTATCAAGGTTGAGTTCAAGTTAGGCTGCCTGGGTCCATATCTGAGCTCTACTAACTGGTAGCCTTTATGATCTTGTGCCAGCATCTGTGCCTCAGTTTCTTCACTGGGTTGTTTTGAAGATTTAAGAAAACAAAACATGTAAAGTACTCAGTGCTACACTTGGATTCTCATAGGTTAATATCTTTTGTGGACAGGAAGTCAGAATATATGTGGAAGCTACCCCACCCCAATCTGCTCTTTTATATATTCACAGATGTTGTTTGAGTATCAACTTTTTCTGTAAGACATTGTGCTGTATCTAAAGTACAGAAATACATGAGAAATAACTTAATAACATGGAAGAGAAGGATCAACCCCAGCAACAAAATTTCAGCGTGGCTTAGTGTAGAAGTGTTCTGTGGCAGTGATGTGATGAAGTGAATTTTATGATAATAGAGAGTAGATATACCATAAAATAAGTATTATTTGACCTGGATATTTACTGAGCAGTTGATAATGCAGAGGCCTGGATTCCAACATCAATAAGGACTATTATTTTTAAGTAATTTCTAATCTCTGGTTTAATTCATTTTTAACTTTGTCACGAACAAACCATTATCAGAGATGCTACTTAGGGAATAATATAAATTAAAATACTACTGTCTTGGTTTCTTTTTGTGCAGATAAACCATTAGTGACCTCAAGGGAGGAGAACAGAAAGTAACCCCCAAACAGCAACAGTGAACTGTATCATTGCATAGATTCTTGGTAAAAGAAAATCTGCCATAGGTTAGGCATAGTCCTGTTTCACTGTTTTGGGTAGAAAATCCTGCTTTCTCTAGTTTGAGACTTTTAAATTGATCCTTTCTATGTCCTTTTTATATCCTACTGAAAGACGATCTTTAGTAGAGATGTGAGTTAGTACCAAGACTAAAGTGCATTAAACCTTCAATGCAGCATAGTTATGCAAGATACGGCTTTTGGGGGATGATAAAATCCTTTCAGTGTGCCCCCACACCATGGTTCTATGTGGGTTCTTTCTCTTCCTACTATTACTGCCTTCTCTCCTATCTCTCTTCCACATTTTGAAATGGCCAAAGCTGAACTAATCTCTGAAGTTGAATATAAAGCCCTGCTTTGAATCATGGTCCATTTTAATTTGAGCTTTTTCCTACTTTTTTTTTTTTGGTGAAAAACCCTTCTGTTTGGTTTTTAATAGAGGTTGCTCTGTGAACAATATTTCATAACCAGTTACAGTTTTCAAAGTTGTGCATTTATATGATAATTTATAGTCCAACAGTTTTATATTTGCACATTTATTATGATTTCTGCTGCCTGTTCCTTGAAAGGGAAAGCTGCTTCCCTATCCCCATGTTGCAGGTGAGGTCAGTGAGGCAAATGCCTAGGCTACTGAAAATGTGGAATCAGTTTTTTGAAGATAGAACCATCTCATTGTACAAGTTAAAAAAAAAAAAAAACTTTAAAGTAACTTTAACCAAAATAGTAATTTTATATTAAAGACACAGGTATGTCTTACTGTAACAGAAAATAGTGGGACAGAGCCTCATAAGGAAAGTCAGGCAAGAACTTGGGGTGTGTTTTGAATCTCTGCTTTGCTCTTTTTTTTTCTTTCTTAGCTTTTTCTGCTTCTTTATACCGTGGTCCCCCAATACCTGCATGACATGCTCTCCTAGGCCACTGAGTCTCTGTCATTTGAGTTTACTGTGTCAAGACAGAAAAACTCATTCCTTGAATTCTAATTCCAAAGTCTCTAGATCAAGCAACTGATTGGTACCCCTTGGTTATTTCAGTTCTGAGAGTTTACTGAGGACTTGGTGGAGGGTCATTTTCAAAGAAGGTTTGTGGTCCTGCATAAACATTCAAAAGAGTCTTATAATCAACCCATGGGGTAATAACTAATTATAAAGTCAGGGTATTCATCCATAAATTCATAACTCAGTGTTTTTTATAATTTGTGATGTTTTTTATTATTTAATCATTTTCCCCTCTAAGTTCCCATAACATTTGTGAATTCCTTTTCTAAATTCTTAATATAACACATTTCTGTCTTTCTCTTTCTCTATGCTATGACCTTCTTGAGGACAGTGACTATGTATTATTCAATGTTCAAATTCTAAATGCATGGCATAATGCTAGTATATTTTAAGTGCTCAGTAACTGCTCGTTGAATGAAGAGATAGATAAAAGATTAATTAACATCAAAGGATATTACTGGTGCTCACAAAATTATAAAATCTGTTTTGTGTTTAGAATTATGAACAAATAAAAGATAACTTAGACAAAAGTATCTGCCTAAAGGGATAAGAAAAAGGAACTTATATGTTGTCAAGAAGTATAACTAGAATGTTGGGTCACAGCTCATAAAAAAACAAGATTCCTCCACACAAGTAGCCACTGACCAGCAAGAAAACTATCTAGTATAAGTCAGTTTTCCATTGTAACAAAATATCTAAGGAAAAAAACTCAGGGGAATAACATTTATTTTGGTTCCTGGTTTCAATATATGTTTATTTGACCCTGCTGCTTTGGGCCTTTGGTGAGCAGAACATCATGGTGTAGTATATGTGATGGAACAGTATATGTGTGTTCACTTCATGGTGTCCAAGAAACAGAAAGAGGTAGAGAGGGAGAATGGGGCGAACCCATCAAGGACACACGACCAGTGACCTACTTTTTTCAACTAGGCCCAGCTTCTCTAAAGTTCCCATGACCTTCCAATGGCACCACTAACTGGGAACCAAGCCTTTAATACATGAGCCTGGGGGTGGGGAGGGCCATTCCAGAACCAAAGTATAAAAGAAAGAAAAAATCTTTCTAGATTTCAAACAAGTACTTGGTGAATTCCAGTGACAGAATGTTCCAACTGAAGTCTCACATGAGACGTGAAAAGCTGAACATTTCTTGAATGTTGTTATTTGCTTAGCTATTCTCTTTATTTTGAAAGTAGCTGATTGTCTGCAATATTAGTTTTACAGTAATGTCATAACAATTTAGCACAATGTGCATTTTTTTAATCAAGGATACTTACTGACTAAATGACAAAGTCAATATCAGATAATCTGAAAAGTATCTGGTAGCAAATACTCTGACTCAAAATTTTCCCTACCACATATTCAACAAATGCCCATCTTCTTGGTCTCTGACTATGGTAGTATTATGGCATGGTTCCTAGCCTTAGTTGTAGAGTTGCAATTATTGAACACCTTGTGTATACAAACCCATATGTTCAACACACTAAGATAATGTGACTGTGAGCATTTTGAATAGATCAATGAATATATCACATAAATAAGTTATGGGATAAAGTTATTTCCCCTAAAACTGGTAGAACTTAACCTGAGAATGAGAAGTAAAAATCACTACTTATCTCAAAACCATATTTACCATCTTTAATCTAAAGATATATAGATTTTTAAATACAAGAATATTATGCTAAAAACTTTGAATTTTGAACTCATTTTCAAGGAGTTAAAGCAATAGAGTGCTAATGGCAGAAAAGATTTTTTTAGATAACTTCTTTGCCCATTTAGACTTCAAGGACAAGTTTGGGGATTTATGAATGATATCCATAGTTTGCATTTAAATTTAAAGGTTATTTATTAAGTGACATTTTCAGTGAGATACAAAACCTACCTCCTGGTTAGTGGTTGTGTGAAGTCATTTTTAGTACGTGTGAAAGAGCAGTGAATCAGAATATTTATAGATTAGCACTTTTAAAAATGTCCTTCAAATATGTGTTCATATAATAGCTTCATAGACTATCAAGTCCAGGTTTTACAGGACTAGGGCTAAATATCACACAGCCTGGATAAATGGCTTGGTACTTCTCTGTTCATAGTGGTTGACAATGTAGAAAAAATTAAATAAAATGCCAGAACAATAATTTGTTAGAGCAATTCCTGTCACCTTTTTAAAAAAATTTTTCTGAACTGACTCTAGTAAATTCTTAAATATTTGCTGAGTAATTAATGTAGGAATTAATGATATTTAAAGTAGAAAACACTAAATATGAAAGTATAAATGCTAGTTAAGCCCTTCAGCCTTTCAGACAGATTTTGTAGAGGTAATTGGCATTGTGTCAGAGTCCCACGGAGGCACATAATAAATATCTTATGGAGTCTTAGGAGGGAGTTTTACTTACATATTTGAAAGAGTAAAGTTAATTATTTTACCTGATGAGTAACTTAAATTTTTTTATATTATAACAATATTCAATATATTACTGAGAACCGAATTCACACAGGATTTTTTATAATAGTATTAGTTTTTCATCCTACTTTTATTATGTTTTTCTAATATTTTTATTACTTTGTACAATTTGCAAACATTTCCCATTGACTGTGCACATGTATGTGTGCATGAAATTAAATAGCCCTGCAAGGTTTGTTATTTAAATAAGAAAAAAAGCAAAACCCTTACAATATCTCCCTCCCTCTTCCTTATACTGTTTTTAATGCAGTATTTTTAGTATTTAGAGCTGTATCTCTAAATACACCGAATGTGTTTATACTTCTAGGTTTGTTATTTTTGTTTCTTGACTTTTGACTATGGAAGCAGAGGACTTAACTTTCTGTTGCACACATACCACTTCTGACTTATCTCTATCCTAATGCGGTTTTATTGTGAATTAGATAAAATCAGTATTAAATACTTACATTAGTTTATAATGTAATTTTTTTGTTTTGTGGTAGTTGGGATTGAACCCAGTGTTTTGTGAGCACTTTACCACTGAGCTACACCTCTAGCCCTAAGTTAGTATACTATTTAGGTGTCAGATGAAGCTGAATGATAGAGACAGAGTAAACTACCATCAGAGTTTCGGTCCTGCCTGACATTTGTTGCCTTTCGATATAATAATTATCTTGTTTTGTAATTTGTTTGGCTTTGTTTTTCCCTGTCTCAGCCCCAGAATCTTAACCATTTGTTGGAATACCTCTGCATGATGTTCACACTCTTCCAGAGTCCTATCAGTTTGATCTTCCTGGTGAAGGCTCTCCTGGAGCCCTGCTTTGATATTGATATACTCCATGCCTGGCCACCTCCTATTTTGCCCCTGACAGGAAGAGAGCTGAAGTCATTGGCCAGGGTTGTGCATGGCAATGTCCTGGCAATACAGAGCAAGAAAGGGAATCTGGGATATGACTCCTAATTTTTCCTTTGCTTCCATTTTTTGGGGAACAGCTGTATTGAGATATTAAATATGTACTGTACCAACAACTCATTTAAAGTTTAGTAGTTTTTAGTATATGCATAGACTCTACAACCATCATCATAATTACAGACTATTTTCATTACTCTCAGAAGAAACCTTATGCTCCAAATTTCTCACAAAATCCTCCTCCTGCCAGCTGTAGTCCCCATTAATTTACTTTTTGTCTTTATAAGTTGACTTTTTCTGAACATTTCAAATAAATTGAGTCACATAATATCTATGATCTTTTGTGACTAGTTTCCTTCACTTAGCGTAATGTTTGCATCCCCAACCCTTTTATTTGGAAACAAGATCTGCCTAGGCTAGCCTTGAACTTGACATCCTCTGCCTCAGCCTCCTGAGTAGCTGAGATTGCAGGTGTGTGTCATAGTGCCCAGATTTGCTTTTTTCCCTCTCTCTCTTTCTGTTCATGTTTTTCCTTGTGCTTTAGGTGTCATATTTAAGAAAACATCACCTAATTTCT